>JAHNEJ010002773.1:0-271290 GCA_022559845.1 Amorphophallus konjac | reverse complement strand
TCATAGCAAGACGAAGGCGCTCAAACCAAGCCCGTGGAGACTGTTTCAGACCATACAATGCCTTCTTGAGTTGCAAACTTTCCCATGTGTGTTATAACTTGGTGGAGGATGTATATACCCTTCCTCCTGTAAGTCACCATTTAGAAATGCATTCTTTACATCCAGCTGATACAACTTCCAAGAATATTGAGTAGCAAGAGCAATAATAATCCCGACTGACTTTAACTTTGCAACTGAGGCAAAGGACTCATCATAATCTACTCCATGTGTTTGAGTGAATCTTTTTGCTACCAGTCTTGCTTTGTAGCGATCCACAGATCCATCAGGTTTATATTTTATGACAAACGTCCGCTTGGAGCCCACTAGTCTCTTCCCAACTAAAGATCAACCAATTCTCATGTTTGATTCTTATGCAAAGCATGCATCTCCTCATCCATTACACGTTGCCACTTACGTCTTTCACAGCTTCTATGAAGGAACAAGACAAGGAAACATGTGATAGAGTAGAAACAAAGAGAAGTAAGCAGGAGAAAGGTGAGAATACGTGATGAACTGAGAATAGGATGTTTGGTACACCCACGATTGCCTTTACGAATTGCAATAGGAAGATCAAGATCAAGAGTTTCAGTAGGGATGCAACCTGGAGAGTTGGCAGCCTCATGGGAAGAGACAACATCCACAGGAGGGGCTGCCACCAACTTCGGCCGACGGGAGTAAGTGATCAACTCTTTCTCTGCACTAGCAGTATTACGACCACCAACTGGTAAAGGTAATTCATCCATAGAAGGTAAGGAAGGTGTACAAAAGACAAGAGGTGGATGCGTGGTAGAGGAAGAAGACTCCCCTGAGGAGAAGTGGGGGAACCAAATAAGACTCTGATTCACAAAATGTGACATCTTTAAGAACATATTTTTTCCACTTTTTTGGGTCAAAACACTTGTACCCCTTTTTTGTGGGAGAGTAGCCTAAGAAAACACCCTTGATAGCACAAGGATCAAGTTTGTTGGTACCATGCTACAGACAATAAATGAAACATAAACAACAAAAAACTCTGGGTGGAAAAGGGAATAAGGGACGTTCTGGATACAAAAGAGAGGTAGGAGCCCTGTGTCCAAGAACTCAAGATGGCATTCCATTAATGACATATGCTGCAGTTAACACTGCTTCACCCCAAAATTTTGGAAGATAATGCTGAAATAACAAAGCACGAGCAGTCTCCAAGAGATGTCGATTTTTCCTTTCAGCGACCCCATTTTGTTGGGGTGTATAAGCACAGGAAGATTCATGAAAAATTCCTTCCTTTTAAAGAAAAATATCATCTTTTTTCAAAGTATTCTTTTGCATTGTCGGACGAAGAACTTTCATTTTTTGTCTGGACTGATTTTCAATCATTTTACTAAAGATCTCTATTACTTTGGGAACTTCTGCTCGAGATTTCAACAAGTATAACCAAGGACAATGAGTGTAGTCATCAATAAAACTCACAAAATCGTGATGGCCATTAAGAGAGGGATCAGGGGAAGGGCCCCACACATCTAAATGAATGAGTTTAAAAGAAATTTGACTTTTATTCATTGAAATTGGATATTGAACATGACATTGTTTTGCCAAAGGGCATACATGATAACGAAAAGACTCAGGACTAATATGACCAAATAAAGATGGGTATAAGACTCTCAAGGAATGGAACAAAAGGTGGCCTAAACGTGAGTGCCACAACTGGATTTCCTACAACTAATGATCGATGGTCCTGCTGGTTTCTGAGTGAAGAGCAGCGCCTACTCCATGGTCGAAATAGTAGAGGCCTCCTGCTTCATGTCCACTCCCAATCACTTGCCTTGTGTTCAGTCTTGGAAGATACAGTGATTAGAAAAAAAAGTGACTGAGTAGTTTAAACATTTTGTGATACTACTAACTGAGATGAGAATCATGGAGAGATGAGGAACATGAAGAACAGAAGACAAAAAAAGATGACCGTCCAATTTAATAGTGCCACGACTAGCAACATTGGCTTAGAGCCATCAGCCATGGCCACCTTATCATGACTAGAGCACAGGGAATTAGAAGAGAACAAGGTAGAAATACCAGTCATGTGATTAGTTGCCCCCGAGTCTATAGCCCAAGGGTGAGACACTGGACATGCAAGGCACTCAACGCAACACCAGCAGTACCTGACAAGAGGATGAAAGGGACGATGAGATGGTAGACGTGGAAAGTTGTGAAAGAAGCCTACTGTAGCTGAGTAATATCCTGTGAGGCAATTCCCTGGGAGACCTAAACCTTGAGACTCGATGAACTTTGATCAAGAAGAGGTGAGGACCCACCGTGGAGATATCTGCAACATATCCTGCTTGCTTGCCCTTCTAGACTTTCTGAAACTTAGGGGGGCTTCTTTTCAGATGAGATCCCAACAGTCACTGCAAGATGATTTATCTCGACCACAGTGACTACAAATCTTCTCAGGTTTAGGCTTGCCCTTATTCTGTCCAGAAACACCCTTATTGATTCTTTGGCCATACCCACAAGGGCCATAGAGTTACCCAATAGGAGCAAGTGCACTGCTGTTCATTCATGCCTTGCGACGACCCTCTTCACTCAACACTTTGTAGTAGCCTGCTCAAGTGAAGGAGGGGATCCATGCTCAGAATTTGACCTCTAAGGTTTCAAATTCCGGATTCAAACCAACCAAGAACTTAAAAATCCGATTTCGTTTGACATAGGTCAAAACTTCGTTTGATCTGCAGCACAAGTCAGTCATCTAGAGCATAATAAATCCAGATCCTCCCCCCACTTACTTCGGAGCATGCCATAAAGCTAGTACTGATTGGTTCTCTTGTATGAGTCATGAATTTCACTTGTTAACTGATAACAATATCTTGTTTTTGACCAAACATTTCTTCGAAAGGGTCCACATTTCACGGGAGGATCTCTTCCGAAGAATTATTTTTTGAGTATCAGCCCCCACTGAATTGAGTACCAGACATAACCATATTATTTCAAGGCTACCACTTGTCAAAACTAGAATCCTCTTCACTAGGTTTCTTCAATTTTCCATTGATATAACCAATTTTCCCTGGCCAGCAATATAAATCTCTGCTGCAACAGACCAAACCCTATAGTTGTGTTCATTTAATTTGACCGAGAGATTTGAAGGGACACATTGTCACTCCCGGGCATTGATGACAAGAAGTCTGCAGATCCAGTAGTTTTAGATGTTGTATCGGACTTCAGAACATCAGCCATAATACTGCCCTACAGACCATACACGAACGGGGGTGAAACTGCTCCACAGTCTGCAAGCGCTCACCCTACGCACCAAGGACAGGCCAGACTCGGTCTGTCATCACACCCTGGGCGGCCCGAATCTGAACAGAGCTGCAGCGAACATCTTCGCAGCAACACACGAATGGTAATAAGTGAGGGAAGACTCCCCCTGCAACAGGTTCTACCGCAGCAACAAGGAAGCCGAATAGGGTGTCTTGTGCCCCAGGTTGAGAGCACAAACCAGTGTGAATTGACTGTCCACACTAACTGCACAGAAGAAGAGACGGAGCTGGCAGGATGAACCTCAAACTCCGAGGTTTGGGACACCTCCTGCCAGTGCACAAGGAGGGGACGAACTGACCCGTCAGCACATCTGTGGCAGACCTGCAACAGGGGAGACTCTAGCAGACAGCTTGGGGACAGCGAACAGCAGATAGAGAAGCCCGACCAGGCCCTATCCAGATCAATGCTCTGATACCATGAAGATTTCTATAGTTTACATGGTTTGTGTGAGGAGATGAAGAAGAGAAGAGGAAGAGCAAGGGAAGGGGGGAACGAAGAGAGAGATGGAAGGAAAACTGTTGGGAGTCGCAGTCCAGACCTCTCGCGGCTGCTCCCTTCTTTTAGCATTGAAAATTAGGTTAAACACATTACATTAAAGTCTAACTACACTACCCCTGTTACACAGAGACCAGCAGGGGTGTTTATGGAGAGACAAAAGACATGAATAAGTTAACCGATCCCTCTTATTGGGTCTGGTAATGAACCTGAGTCCCAATAGAGGACCTGCGGTTGTCAGTTGTCACCTAAGAACCAGGCCAACCAGACTGGGCGGCCCATTATTAGGCCGGTCTGACGTTACACAACAGTGGGGATGTGTACAAAAGCACTGGATGGACATGAAAGATGGAGGCATTTGGCTGGAGGTGACAAGCTAGGAATCCTACAGAAGAATTTAGATGTGGAAAATCTGATTGATCAGGGGGTGAGCAATATGTACTCCTTATATGGAGGCACTCCACTAGCCATAGATGTGCTTCAAGCGGGTATCTTATCGACTTCGATGGCAGGAAGATCAGGTTCTAGCTTGAAGTGTGATATGAGATCATTAGTTGGAGCACTTCAGCTCTGTTCATAGTCTGGAGAGGAGGGATGATATGCGGGTTTAGAAGGAATATCCTGAGTCGAAAGGGGGAAGAAAACATATATTAAGTCTTTCTTTCAGATACAGGAAGCCTATTCAGGGAAAGGAAGTCCAGACCATTTAGCACTCTTCATGGAAGGGACTAGGAACACTTGCTATTTATGTTAGGAGAAGACAGTCCATGGATCATTACATAACAAAAATCCTTTCTTAGCAGTAGATGGCAATGGTGGAAATGCCACAAATATGGAGGAGACATTGGTCAATAAACCATGACTAGAAAGTGTGTGGATCATTCTACATGCATCACCATGAACCACCTGGGGGCAAGAGAGCATCAGAAATTCAAAAGGAAGAGGATACAGAGGTTCTAAGGTTCGGATATAACTAATAATTTGTGCAAGTCTATTAGCCAGGTCTCCAAAACTCCCTAGTATGATTTATTTTAACTTTTTATCAGGTCTTTGGGCTTGTTGGTGGATCTGGTACATCCCTTTTTTTTCATATTTTATTAATGAATTAGTGGTATTATCCAATTTCAGGGGTAAAGGGCCATATCTTTGTTTGAATGGAAAATAAGAGTAATGTTATAATGGAAGTCAAAGCACCATATATCTTAAAGAAAGTTTCCTACCAACCGCATCTCCTAGCTAGAGTCAGCACCATAGACGTATCGAGACCGCCTCCTGTAAGCAGGAGCTGGACCCAAAAAAAAAAACACTTAAAGTAGAAGCTCTGTAAAGCATTACAAGTGAGGGAATAGATATAAAAATGTCATATTTGTTTTCTTTTCAAATGTCAGGGAAATGGCTAAGAAGCGGAATGTCAAAACATTTTAGCCTTCAAAGACTGGTTTTAAAACCAGAGGTCTGCTTGATGACCACTTATAGCATGCTCTTCACCATCAGAAGACAATGAGCACTGTAATTAATTAGAAAAATATACCCAAAAACATAATAATATGCAATATGTCATGAATAAAAGAACACCTCACTGATGAATGATAACCTAGCAAATTAAAGCAGAAAATAGAACAAGGATGTGGAAAATAAAAGAAAAGAACAGAATAACATTAGCTTACGGCTTAGACAAACTGCATGAAAGCAATTGCAGAATCTTTGAGATGAACTCTAATGTTTGTTAAAAGAAAAAATATATTAGCTTACCATTCAGGCAGGTTTTACATGTCAGAGGTTTGTCAGAAACTTTTTAGACAAAGTTTGAAAAAGCTAAAAGAAATTTAATGTGTCATAGCAGGTTTTTAATATACAGGCTATGTCCATAGTATGGCTCTTCTCATCAGGTCCTACATATCGGACAGCACACATCACAGTTTTAAATGAGACTGCAAATCAATGACAACCATTGAATGGGTAACACTTAAGTCCTATGTTAATCTGAATCAAAAAACAAATACACAGACTAACCAACAGACTGATGCCAAATTCTTCTTCCAATATTCCTCCTTTTTTGTTCCTCATATGTGGCACTTACTGATTCTGGTAAACAGGAGTGAGTTTCAGATCCTGAAAGATCTCGTCCTTCATGCTCAATCAGTAATTTCATGTGAAAAGTTCCTTGTCATACAATTTACTGGTAGGAAAATTGAAGAAACTGGGATACCATTCATTACCAAGGAGATGCTAAGAAATGTCTTCTAAAGTAGCTATCAAAGTAGTAACCTGTCCAGCTGAAAAATAAGACATCACATGAATGTCAGCATCTCAAAAAAAATAGTTAAGGTTGCTTCACATGCAGATGCAATCTTTTCTGCTTAGAAAACTGGACATGAACAGCTCTATTGAAAAAAAGGAAAACTGGACATGAATAGGCTTCTCTTGAAGCAACTCAACTGAACATTTTTCTGGAATCCCCAAGTTTCCTTCCTTGTTGTTTTAAGAAGACATTGGAGCAAAGCCAGTTTCCTTGGGCCCTAATTAAGTATACACTTTATTGAAATGTAGGATTTTATTCAGGAAAATGAAAAAAAAACAATGTATTAAAAAAACCATGCTATTACTGGGATTCTGCTGTGTACCAGAGGATTTTAGAAAATCATGGCAAAAATGTCAGATGAGTTAAAATTTTCTTCTAAAATTGAGAACCTGAATTGTATCTGGTTTTCAGTATGGTGATCAAATTTTATTATGAAGCTTGAGAATTTTTGTCCTATTATTGGCATGTCCTGTGGGATTGTGCTGCCCTTTTATCAATTATGTGGCAATCAGATTCATGCATATATAGCTATCATCCTGTTTAATGTGACGCATTAATCTCCCACCTTACGCGGTTTTATTTATTTTACTTAAATATGCTGCATTAATTTTATGAATGAACAGCAAAGGAGAATTTTAGAGTGTGTGCATGTGCATGCACATGCATGTGCACACATGTGTGTGTGCACGTGTGTGTGCGCGCGTGCGCGCTCGCGCGTGCGTGTGTGTGTGTGTGTGAGAGAGAGAGAGAGAGACCAATGTGCGGGTTAACAAAGCTTAAATGGAACACATCTGATATCCAAGTTAAATGGAACACATCTGACATCCAAATAAGTGGCAGATCAAAATAGGAGTGGTTAAGCACCAAAGAGACAAAAATATAAGGCCGTCAAGGAATTCAGGAGAATAGAATGAACATCCAATGAGAAAATTGATGTAGAAGAGAAACATTAAAGCACATTCTGTCGTTTTACATCATACATGCTGTCAGAACAACTATTGGTACTATTTTGAACAACCTTTGGTTACTATTCTCTCATGTTCTCCAATGTGTAAGACTTGAAACAATCCCCCAATTTTCAAACTCATTTTCTGCAGCATCTTCCACACTACTGCATCCAAGGTCAAAAAAGAAACATGATCCGAGATATTTCCTCTCTAAGAGATGAAAATTACATATACTATTCATATAAAGAAAACATGCGAAAAAATAGGAAACTAAAAGAACTGCTGAGGAGGAACAAACTTCCCAGGAGTCAACGTAGTGATGAAAGGAAATCCCAAACTGTGCAATTCAAACTTTATAATTAATGCAGAAGGCATCCCCAGACAAGCCCTCAGCAACCACCAGCATTGCTGCACAAGCCCTTGGCAACAAATGTAGCATCACAAAAGCCTTATCTTTTCCCACTTCAAATACACGAGACTTTCCTTCCATCTAAAATAGTCCAAAGCAAGTTAGAAACGAAACCATAAAAAATAAGCAGTTTTGAAAAAGTGAAAGATTAGTCTAATCTGTCATATGCAGAGAGTCGTTAAGCAGCAAAGTCCAATGAACGAACTCTCACAGATTAGACTCTGGTATCTAGGACATGAATGTTGCCCCATGCAACTCAATGTTACTGAACTCCATGTTTTAATATTAGTAGGCTTGCGCGTTAATGAAAGAGACAGCCAGAACTTAGGTGGGATTTTCAGGAAAAACTTTGGGGCAGATAATTATCTTATAAAAATTTTGGTGCACTGACCTTAGACATCCGATTTCCATAAGATGTTTGCTACTTTTTCTTTCTTTTAAGGCCTGCCTCTGATGCGTCAGTATTTTCTGAAGAAATGACCAGCACAAGAATCTCATATTTATATATATATATACTCAGGAAATTCTGAATTAGGAATCAGTACCATATATGTTTTTTAGTGAAGTTAAAGACAAACTGAAGGAAGTCAAAAGGATTTTGAAAGCAGTTTCAAAGGGATTCCAATATTGCATACAAATGGTAGTTCCACAAAATCAAAGATCAACACTAGGAATGTTTCAAGACCGGTTTATCCCAATCTACATGAAATTAGGGCGATTACAGTTCATTTTACTGTTTTAGGTGTGCACTGTGCGAGTAGTTAAGTACAAGGACAGATTGTTGTTATGTGTTTGAGTTGTTTTCTATGATATACACACCAAATATAAGCTATAAGTTAATGCTTTAGGTATAAAAGAGGGTAAAAGGTACGAAGTGTTATGCTTTCTGGTTATTTAGGTCTGTGTATCACACTCTAATTCATCTCACGGGATCCACTGGCAAGCTCAATGATAAGCTGGAGATGTGAAAGAAGATAAAAAAATAGATAACTCAGTATACAAATAGGTTTTCAAGGCTGTTTAGAGCAGAGTCATACAGAAGGCATACACTTGCTGGACAATTTTATGTTACTGGTATCGGACATATTTGTGGAAAAATCATGTACATGTTCATGTGGGCCTCGTACATATAACATGTGCGTTACATAAACCAGTGACCTTACAGAAGAAGACTAGTATTTAGCATATGCAGAATAGCATTCGCTTCAGATTACTTAGAATAGCAGAGTGACAAGAGTGGAAACCATGCAGATGCTGAAGAGAACATACATACATATATAATAAATCAGGAGAAAATGCAGGACATATGTTAACAAGAGAGATAGTGATGCGGCACAACAAGAAGCAAAAGGGAGATACGAGGAAGAAATATAAAACAAGAACGGTGGGGCTTCCGCCCTGGGGATTCCACCCCGCTGTAAGAGAAGACTCGGAGGCGGCTGCTATAGGCTTACTTCCAATCTTCATTAAGGCTAAAACAAGAGATTAGAACTATATTTATAGGGAGGGAACCCTAATGGCCCTCATTGACTCAAACGTGGACTAATATACCCTCAAGCCTAAAATGAGCCCCAAATTCGGACCCGAACATACACAGAAAATGGAAAAACTCTAATGGGCTTCAAATGGGCCTTATTACATCAATTAAATGCCCAAACTCATAAAATAACATGCTAGTGACACGGGAGCAAGTCGCCCAGCTAAATAGACGTCGTCATCTCTGCTCGTCGCCTCCGTCTGCGATAAACTTGGACCCGGTCGGCCCGGTCCAATGCTCGGGTGTCCCCACCAATCCTCCCCGCCTGGGAAGAAGTCGACCCCGTCGAGTAAGGGTCCTGACTGCTCTAGTGGCACTCCAAGAGATCCGGATCAATCTGCTGTAGCTCTGTGCGAGTGATCCACGCATCATCGGTGGGTGGTCGACCCTTCCAGCGAACCAGGTAACGATGACAGTCTCTGCTCTGGGTGGAGACCACCTGCTCATCAAGTATTTGATCAATTTGCTCACGCCGTGCAGGAGTTATGGCTGGAGGTGGACACTCAAGGGTGGGGTCACTCTCAAGGGGTGGCGAAGGCTCGAATGGATCACTGAGAATTACTGCGGCTCTCTATAAGCTACCAGATCTGAGACATTAAAAGTGGAACTCATGCCATAATCTGGTGGTAAATCAATAACATATGCGTTGGACCCAATACGTTTCAGAACTTTGAAGGGCCCAGCTCCCTGAGATTGTAGCTTCTTGACGGTTCCTGAGGGGAACCGTTCAGGTCTGACCTTGATCATAACGTAGTCACCTTCTTGGAATTCATGGAAGCGACGATGTAAATTTGCTGATGTCCGATAATTTTAGTTGTTGATCTCGATGTGGTGACGAATACCATCATGCTAACCACTAATGTGTTTGGCCAATGACAGTGCAGACTCGGAGACACGAGACTGATGAGACATTAGGACAAGATCTACAGGACTTCTAGGCCTATACCCAGTGACTACCTCAAACGGACTCATGCCAGTGGACCTGTAGACCGAGTTGTTGTATGCGAATTCAGCCAGAGGCAAGACCAAATCCCAGTTCTGACCATTCTCACCCACTAAGCAGCGCAACAAATCACGCATACTTCTATTGACAACTTCAGTCTGACCATCCGTCTGGGGATGGTAGGCGGTGGAGAACTTGAGCTTTGTGCCTAAAAGGTGCCACAGGGTCTTCCGGAAATAGCTAACAAACCGCACATCCCTGTCCGACACAATAGATTTGGGAAGCCCACGGAGACGCACGATCTCAGCGAGAAAGAGACGGGCCACCCTGGAAGCATCAGAGGTTTTGGCACAAGAAATAAAATGGGCCATCTTGAAAACCTGTCCACCACCACCATGATGGAGCCATGCCGGCGAACTGTGCGTGGCAAACCCAAGACAAAGCCCATACTCACGTCTTGCCACAGGCGGTCGGGCACGGGTAGGGCAGTATAAAGACTGGTGTTCTGCTTTTGTTGTTTGGCCAAAGCGCAGGTGCGGCATTGGGCCACAATTCGGGCCACATCACGGTTTACGCTCGGCCAGTAGAATCGGTACTCCACCAACTCGACGGTCTTATTGCGCCCAAAATGTCCCGCCAGACCACCAGCATGCACTTCTCACACAAGAAAATCACGCACAAAGGTACGTGGGTGTTGAACCCCAAAAATGTTCATAATTTTTGCCAATTACATAAAAATTCAGAAACTAAGAAACTCGATTGTCGCCGTCATACGAATGCTCACCGGTGTTTCATCAAACACCTTCTGAGCGATACAAAGTTATGCACACTCGCTCAAGAAAATCAAAACTTTACTCAACAAAGGCCCGCACTCATAAATAAAAGAAGGGTGAGAACTCGCTTAGGGCCCACCATTGGCTAGGAAGGTGACCAGAACTCACCATGGCTACAAGAAGGTGGTGACCACACCCTTCTTTTATTTTTGACAAGTCACCCACCGGGGGAAGTTCACCCCCCCCCAAGACATGTTGCCACCACCGGGGGAGCCCCCTCTGCTGCCAGCTGCCACCGGGGGGAGGCCCCCCGGTCCACCTGCTGCTGCCACCAGGGGGGAGGCCCCCGGCCCCCTTTGCTGCTGCACCCACCGGGGGGTCCCCCCCCCCTCTGCTGTTGCTGCCACCGGGGGGAGAACCCCCCCTGCTGCACCCACCGGGGGAGAGCCCCCCTCTGCTGCACCAGCCACCGGGGGGAGAACCCCCCCGGCCTACTGCTGCTAGGGCTATCAATGGGCCTGGCCGGCCCGACAGGCCCGCGGGCTTGGCACGATTTCGGGTCGGGCCGCAAGCTCTTTTTCGGCCCGTGGGTTTTTAGTCGGGCCTAAAAGCCCGGCCCGACTTGGCCCGCGGGCCGCGCTCGGGATTTGAGTTCGGCCCGCGGGCCGGCCCGACCCGTTCTCTTTTTTTATTCTCACTTTAAATTTAAAACCTATTTAGTTAAAATTATGTTAATTTATTTAATTATAAAAGTTTAAACTCTCTTTTCACACAAATTATGTAATTAATATCAAAATTTTAATTAATTTAGTGAGATTATAAATTTTATATTATTAAATATATTATTTTTTATTTAAATTGTCGGGCTGGGCCGGGCTTTAGTCGGCCTTTGAATTTTTTAAATAATGTCGGGCCCGGCCGACATAGGACAGACCCGGGCTGGGCTTGGGCATTAATATGGATAAGTCGGGCCCGGGCCGGGCCGACCTAGGCCCGGGCCGGGCCGACCTAAGACCGGCCCGGGCCTGGCCCATTGACAGCCCTAACTGCTGCGCCCACGGGGGGGTAGCCCCCCCCCCAGGCCGCCTGCTGCTGCACCGGGGGAGACCCCCCCGGTCCACCTACTGCACCCACCGGGGGGAGGCCCCCCGGACCCCGTCTGCTGCTCCCAACGGGGGGAGTTCCCCCCTGCTTGCTGCACCCACCAGGGGGGAGCCCCCCTCTGCTGCACCTGTCA
The DNA here is from genome assembly GCA_022559845.1 of Amorphophallus konjac. Taxonomy (NCBI): domain Eukaryota; kingdom Viridiplantae; phylum Streptophyta; class Magnoliopsida; order Alismatales; family Araceae; genus Amorphophallus; species Amorphophallus konjac. The sequence goes on along the minus strand of JAHNEJ010002773.1, from coordinate 259,320 downwards.
CCGGGGGGAGAAGTCCCCCGGCCTACTGCTGCGCCCACCGGGGGGATAGGCCCCCCCGGGCCCGCCTGCTGCTGCCACCGGGGGAGACCCCCCCGATCCACCTGCTGCACCCACCGGGGGGAGGCCCCCCGGGCCCGTCTGCTGCTCCCAACGGGGGGAGTTCCCCCCTGCCTGCTGCTCCCACGGGGGGAAGCCCCCCGCCTACACCTGCCACCGGGGGGTGAAGCCCCCCGGCCTGCTGCTGCTCCCACCCGGGGGGAGCCCCCCCCCTTTCCTGCTGCTGCGCACACGGGGGAGCTCCCCCCGGTCCTCCCTGCGCCGCCTTTTTGCTACTGCACCTCCGGGGGGAAGAATAGGGAGAGGAAGAGACGGGGGAGACGAAAGGACAGGGGGTTACCTCCTCCAAGCACCGGGGGATCTCCCCCTTGCCCTCCTCCACCTCCTATAAAAAGCCAAGCCCTCTCCTTTGCTCAAGGGGAGAGACTCTCGTGGAAGGTTGAAACTCTGCTCAAAAGAGGCAAGAGAGAAGGCAGCAAAAACTCCGAGAGGGAGAGGATGGAGACTCTGGTGGAAAGTTGGAAGCTTTGAAGTTTGCTGCAGTATGTGCACAGTCCAACAGACATGTACAATCCCTTGCAACTATAGCCGCAGTCTCAAGAGGGCCAAGCAACAGGAGATGCTAATAATTATGGAAGTTGCTCTGCTCAAGCCTGCGATGGCAACAACAATGTTAGCAAGTGGAGGGACGTGGTCACCTCCTTTGGGAGTGGTGAGCTTAAGAGATTTGTCACCTCTTAAGTCATAAAAGAAGAACAAATCTGTGTTGTACAAGGGAAGATCAATGTATACTTCAACTGTATCCTGTACAAGGAACAACAACACAGTATGCTTTACAAATGTCATGTCAACACAGTTTCAACGATATTACAGAAATACCATGGGCCAACAATATTATAAGTGCACATGCCATGAGAAACATAATAGCACTTCATGTGAAAGTGCAGATTTTCATGTGCTGCAAATTTCATGTGCTGCAGATTTCCATGTGCACCGAGGGTTCATGCGCTACAGATTTCCATGTGTACTGAAGGAAAATCAAAGAGAGAAAAAATGAAATGAAGATACATTAAAAAAATGACTGCAAGTGCTTGGGCAAAGAACCAAGGTTCTAACTAACTTTGAGAAATTATAGAAATGATCAAAGGATGTGAAGATTGTGCATAGAATTGCAGAAAAGATCAAGAATGATCAAAAAAGAGAATTACAAAATGACTTTGGCCAAAAAGTTAGAGAAATGTCTCGAGGGTAGCGGGAAAATTACAGAAATATCCCCGATAACGGAAAAAATTGCATAAATATCCCCGGTAGCAGGAAAATTGCAGAAATGTCCCCGATAGTCGGAAAAATTACAAAAAATACCCTCGATGACGGGAAAATTGCATAAATACCCCTGATGATGGAAAAATTGCATAAATGTCCCCGGATGACAGGAAATTGCAGAAACAACCCCGATGGCGGGAAAATTACAGAAATACCCCGGATGACGGGAAAATTACAGAAATGGGCGCAATGTCTGGAAAATTACAGAAATACCCCCGGATGGTAAAAAATTACAGAAATACCCCGGTGGTCAGAAACTTGCAGAAATACCCCGGTAGGCAGAAAATTATAGAAATGTCCCCGATGTCGAAAAAATTATAAAAATGTCCCCGTTGACGGGAAAATTGCTGAAATGCCCCCGATGGCAGGAAAATTATAGAAATACCCTCATTTGTGGGGTCTCAAAATTATCAAAATACCCTCATTCTGTTTTACGCCGTTCGCACGACTCGGTGGAGCGGGACCACGCCACTTCTCTGAAACAGTGTGCGCTCTCCTGTTTGGCTTATGGCTAACCATCCAAATCCATATATCTTTTTATGGAGCCCTGAGAAGTTCAGAAATTAAGACAAGGAATACCCGAGAAGTCGAATGACGGGGTTATTTCTGAGAAGTTCATAAATTAAGACAATGAATATCCAAGAAGTCGAATGACGGGGTTATTTCTGAGAAATCAAGAATTTAGACAAGGAATATGCGAGAAGTCGAATGACGGGGTTGTTTCCGAGAAGTCCAGAAATTAAAATAAGGAATACCCAAGAAGTCGAATGATAAGGCTATTCCCGAGAAGTCCAGAAATTAAGACAAGGAATACTCAAGAAGTCGAATGACAAGGCTATTCCCGAGAAGTCCAAAATTAAAATAAGGAATACCCAAGAAGTCGAATGACAAGGCTACTCCCGAGAAGTCCAGAAATTAAGACAAGGAATACCCAAGAAGTCGAATGACGGGGCTATTTCCGAGAAGTCAAGAAATGAAGTCAAGAACGCCCAGGAAGTCAAACGACGGGGCGATCTCCAAGAAGTCAAGAAATGTCAAATATGTTCCGAAAAGTCAAAAGTAATGAGAATGCCCAAGAAGTCAGGAAGTGACAGGGCTATTTTCAAAAAATGGTGGAAATACCTAGAAAGAGTCAGAAATTCCAATAACATCCCAATGTTTGGGAAAACTATAGAAATACCCTGATGGAGGAAAATTACAAATATACCCCACCTCCAGCATAAATGTTCTTTATGGACACCAAGACAACTTAAAGGTCCGATCACGATAAAAAAGAGTGATCATGACCATGAATAACTCGAGGACCGACGATGATCATCTTGGCGATCCAACGGTCCTTGTGATGGAATTCAAATTCAACCGTCCGATCAGGGGACAAAAGTAAATTCAATGGCCCGATCAGGACGAAAGCAAGTTCAAATATCTAAATGCAGATTGAAGCAAATTCAAAGGCTCTGGTGGCGACCGGATGTTATCCTGAAGACCCGATTACACAATCGGGACTATATGTAAAGGTCTTGAAGACCGATTGTAATTCAAATTACATGTGTTCAAGAAATGAAGTCTCCAAATTTCTTTGCAAGAGTATGTACCCATAATGGGCGATCGTCAAGATCATTTATGTCACAATGAATAGAGGCAAAAGGCATTCTTCGACAATTAATCAAAGGTGTTCGGACTTATCCGATGTAAATTAACACCGACTTCGGTCGGTGGGGAAAAGTCTTGTACACGAACCCTAAATCGTCTGATAAACTCAAAAAGCGCGGAATCAACAAATATGCCAAAATATACGCATATCCATCCGACGAAATGGATGGCCGAAAATTCCGCGTGCAAACAAACTGGCACACCCGGTGGGACATTTTCTGCCTTTCATCTCTTTGTCGAAGAATAGCCTAGTCTCAATGAAGGTTGTGACTCCTCACACTCTTGCACGAATTTCTGAAGATTCCCGACGTCATTGCCGTCGCCGAGGGCATAAAGTTAAAGCTATTGGAGGCATCAAAGTTAAGTGGTCCCTTTCAAAGCCCAAATATCAACATACATCTAAGGCTTCTCTTACAAACAGGGGGCAATGCCATGCCGGTCGTAATTGCTGCCGCCGGGGGCATCCAGGTTAAGCATTTCCTTTCGAAGCCCAAATATCAACATAACACATGTCCAAAGCTACTATTGCCAACAGGGGGCAACATCATCCAGTCCATGACTGTCGTTGCTCGGGACATCAAAGTGAAGATCCTCTTGAAGACTAAGGCCAACAAAATCCATATGTTGTTCCTGCTAGCAGGGGGCAATGTTGCCACCATGGTAGAAGGCCTGTTGTGGCTTATCTAAGTATGGCAAGATTGGCCTTTGTTGCTGAAAAGGAATACGATCGGCAAGATGGAGGCGAGCCGATCTCATAACAATGCCTGGTCGATATGCCAAGCCAAGGAAGAGATGAAAGAAGCCAACGGCTAGCTTCGTGTCCGAAGCCAGCGCACCAGGTGGAAAGTCAAAGCCTCTAAGTCTCGGTCAAGGGGGCAATCCTATTGCCGTCTACATCAAGTTAAGGCGAAAATGAAAAAGCGGGCGTCCAAGCCTCACAAAAAAAGGATGTGCTGACGGGAAGCCAAAGCTCTTAAGTGGGCGAAGGGGCGATTCATAGAACAACTTTTTATCAATCAAGTATGGGTCGTCAAGGAGGAGGCCCGAGCAATTAGAAAGGCTAGGTAGTTCAATCTGCCCAGTCGCCATTCTAGCAACAAGTCAAGAAGCCGACAATCCAAGATCCCTGAACCCTCCATCAATCATCATTGGGGGCAAAGAAAAAGAAGTCTAAGAAAGTTCTTTAGCCTTCATAAGCAATCTGAACTAAGGAGATTATAACCTTGGAGCTTCCTCGTCCCAGGTGTCGAGTTTTAACCAGCTACGGGTGCACTCACTGGCTCGGGTTCAGAACCCCCACGAGGAAAGGATAAAACATGTCCCAAAGTCACTCACAGAAGCAGACATGAGCTATTCCTTGCTTCTTCAAACACCATGCCTGGGCATGTCATCCTACATAGGCTGCTGATCTAAAGATACAGAAAGCCAATCCAGACAAAGAAACTGCCAAGAAAGGTCAACAACAATGAAACATCACAAATTGTACAAGTGTAAGAACAAAAGGCCAACTGGGTGAAAGAGGCCTCGAAGAATCTAAGCCTTCTAAGGCAAGAACTTGAGACAGGAATTTCAACCCTGGGGGCATGTTCCAATCAGCCCCAAAATAGATTCTCCTTTCCCTCAAGACATGACACGAGGCAGAAAAGGAAGAAGAATAGATAAAGAAAAGGGAAGAAGGAAGACAAAATTGCGTATCTGACGAAGAAAACTCCAAGAAAAGGTAGGAGCAAAGCACTAAATAAAGCTCCGAACAAAGTCTCAAGCGAGATTTCGAGCAAGGTAACTCCGACAAGCATGAGCCCAAGTAGAAGCCCAACGAAGAAGACTCCTAGCCAAGTCCTAGGCAAAGCTCGAAAGGCTAATCCAGGGAAGAAAGCTCCAAGCAAAGCTCCAGGCGAAGTCAGGAAGGCAAGCCCGAAAGGGAAAAAGGCTAGGTAAAACCACAGACAGAGCCAAGGAGTCAAGTTCAATGGGGACCGTTGTCCTTTCCGCTTCCAAGCTCAATACTCCCTCAACGGAGTTTGCGTCAATACCTTGATTTCAAAACGGTTATGACTCCAAACATGCCTTTATAACATCAAGCTGTCTATGCATGGGATCCAACCCATGCTTTGGAACCAAATTGGTATCGAACGCCAAATTGCCAATTTCAGGTCTTCACCCACTTTGGGCTAGAAGCCATCCTTTGCTATTAAACCCCTTCTTTGGTATTTGAATCTAACTTCAAGCCTAAACATGTGCCTATGGCTCCAAACCAACTTCGGGTGTCAACTTCTCTCTCCGCTGTCCACAGGGAGGCTATAAAATTCCCTACCAAAATTTTTCCCAGAGAAAGAAGAAAAAAAAAGAGAAGAAAAGAAAGAGAAAGGAGGAGAGAAAGAAAGAAGCACTCTTGGCCTAGGCCCTTCAAGGTAGAAGCTCAAAGCGAAAATTTCATCTCGGGAGGAGCGAATTCCACCCAACTCGGTCGTCAAACAATCAGTCCTTTTGAAATGAAGCGCAAGCTGAGGAGGAGAAAAGCAAGAAAGAAGCATTTGAAGAGAAACTTAAAGAAGCAAAGTTAAATAGACAGTTGCCATGGAAATTCCCAGAGAAGAAAAGCCCTCTGCGAAGAATTGTAAAAGAGAGGGAGTAACCCTTCCTTCCACTCAGTGAAAAGCACGTGAAGTTGAAGCTACATCTGTTATATGATCCACCTCAGATGGATCATCACTTTGTCAGAGCTCAAATCCAAAGTTCAAAAAAAAAGAAAAAAAAGAAAAAATAAAAAAGGGGCTTAAAATAGAGGTGCCCCGGCAGACTTAGCCATTCCCTTCGCAGGGGTGGTTGAGGGTAAGAAGGCCTAAGAAACCCGCCTGAGGTGAAAACCTGAAAGGGCGTCTCAGGTAAAATTGGGTGACCCCTCAGCGTGAAACCCCAAAAGGGCGCACTGGAAAAAGCTAAAGGGGGCCAGCTTCGACGAAAACCCAAAAGGGCGCTGGGGTTGGTAATGTAAAAAAAAAGAAAAAAAAAGAAAAATATATTTTCAGCAATCATCATGCACCAGCATCGCGGTTACCCTCCACTCGAAAATCTTGTCCACTCAAATGCACCAAAACCCAAACCCTTGGCTTGAAACCCCTTTCGGGCAAATAACCATCCAAAACGAAACCCAAATCCTTGGTTCCAAACCCCTTCGGGTCAGCCACCATTAAACCAACTTTTTGATTACCCAGACCTTCCTTAGATCACTAAAAAAAAAGAAACACAAAACCCAAATCATTGGTTCAAAACCCCTTCCGGGTCAGCAACCACAAAATAAAACCAAGTTTTTGTTGCCTAAACCTTTCGAGTCAGCAAAAAAAAAGAGAGAAACCCAAAGTTATGTTGCCCAAACACCTTTTGAGTCACTTACCATTCCAAAACCCAAAAACTTCATCGTCAATCCCTTTTTCATTGGCCCCACATCTTCTTTATGGTGGAGGATCAATAAAAATTCAGACACTTTGTCCCAACGACAACGTCAAGCAGCAACAACACCAGAAGCAACTACTACAACAACGTCAAGCAACAACAGCGACACCAGCAACAGAAAAAAAAAATGGGGCTTAAAATTGAGGTGCCCCGACGGACTTGGGCATCCAACATGTTGGTTGCCTAAGGGTAAAAAGGTCATAAAACCCGACTGGAGTGAAAATCCGAAAGGGCGCTTCAGGCAAAAATGGATAACCCCTCAGTGTGAAAACCCAAAAGGGCGCACTGGAAAAAGCTAAAGGGGGCCAGCTTCAGCGAAAACCCAAAAGGGTGGTGAAGTTGGTAATGTGAAAAAAAAGAAGAAGAAGAAGAAGAAGAAAGGAGGAACACATCGTCATTACGGACTACCATCTCAAACATCCTTTGTCCGATGGCTTTGTCCCACCGTGACCAGCACATTATCAAAACTATCAGACCACAAGTTCCAGAAAAAACTTATCCAAATTTCAAACTTTCGGCTTTCAAATTACAAAGGTCAGCCAAACCCTCAGTGCAATTCTTAGCTCCCAAATCACAAAGGTTAGCTAACTCCAACTCCAGTTCTCGGCCTTCAAACCGCACAGGTCAGCCAAGTTCCAAAACCCAAAGGTCAACCAAAATCCAAACGCAAAACCCAAATTTCGCTTGCCCTGAAACCATCAAAGTCACCCACAGTGAATTCTAAACCCCAATTCCAATCTTTGGCTTCCAAACCACAAAGGTTAGTCAACCCCAATTCTAATCTTTGGCTTCTAAACCACAAAGGTTAGTCAACCCCAATTCTAGTCCTTGACCCAACCTTAATTTCTAATGCTTGACTTCTATTCCACGGAGGTCGTTATGAGAGAATTAAAAAATGAAAAAAAATGAGAGAAAAAAAATGAGGAAAAAAAAGGGAGAAAGAAAAAGGAAAAGAAGAGAAAATCAAAAAAAGAGGAAAAAGAAAAAATGATGAAAAATGAAGGGAAAAAAAAAGAGAAGTATTGTTATTTATTACCATGAGCCGTCATCATCGACGCCTCTTTTTCTTATGATTTTGTCCTTATGTTGGGACAAGCATATCTCAATACTAAATTAAATCTGTAGTGTTGACCTGATGTCATTTGAGACTGTCAACCCTAACCATATTTCAATTCTGGATTTGACCTACAAGTCCTTTTGGCTTGTCAACTCCACTAAATTTCAATTATAGTGTTAGCATTCATGTCCGTTTCGGGCCGTCAACCCTACTCAAATTTCAAAGTCTGGTTTTGGCCTACAAGTCCTTTTTGGACCGTCAATTCCACCAAATCTAAACTTTTGGTTTTGACCTACAAGTCCTTTTTGGACCGTCAATTCCACCAAACTCCAAACTTTTGGTTTTGACCTACAAGTCCTTTTTGGACCGTCAATTCTACCAAATTTCAATTTTTGGTCTTGACCTATGTGAGACACGAAAAAATCTAATCGATTTTTTATCGTAGATAAAGATATAGATTTTGTTCTTTTGAAAAGAAACATCCCCCTCTAAGTATAGAGGGTGATTCCGTGTGTGCGCATAGTATCAGACGATTTGGGTTCGAGTGCTGGACCTCTCCCCACTGACCGGAGTCAGTGTTGATTTACATCGGCCTAACGTCCGAACACCTTTGTTTGACTGTCAAAGAAATCCCCAAATTCTTTTACAGGGTTCTGAGGTTGAGGGCAAACTCTCTTGAAGAGCTCATGATGTCCACTCACTCACCACCGACCAACAGAAACAATTGAATTAGGGCTAGGTCTGAGCAAAACCCTAGGATTTAAGAATGGAAACGCAAATATGCGGAAGCCATAGGCATTTTTGAAGTAAAGAGAGATTTTCTGAACCCCGAGGGTATTGCGGTAATTTATACCACCCCAGGGGTATTTTGGTAATATTCCCAGGCCAGGGGCATTTCTGAAATTTTCTGGGCTGGAACGGAAGTAGGATCGAATTACAGACTCCTTGAGGCTCTGAGGCTCTTTCTGAAGGGTTTCAGAGTCTATTGGGCCATTTTTAGGTTGCAGGGGTATTCTGGTAATTTTACCATATCCTACACAGACCTAGGGTTGGGGTGGCCTTTGAGTGTCGGACTGAGCTGACATCGTCCCCGGGCCCGAGCAATGACAATGGCTTCATAGAAGACTCATGTATGTCAAGTTTGCCAAAGAAGGGGTATATACACAATTTTGTAAAAGTCGGGGATTTTCTTATAATTTTCCCCCGAGGACATACATAAAACATGCTGAGTACTTTTATAATCAGAATGAGTACAAGGGTTGTCGGCGGGTTGTCGACTGTACAAAGATCCACGTTAAAGCGGGAGATAGGGGCGTAGCCCTAATTACAAAAGTTGCAGGGTAAAACTGCAATTTACATGACATTTGTGTTTCTTAGATCCCAGGAGGGCTTTTAATCAATTCTCCCATTATTGGGGCACAATTATATGACATAGTCGCCCCGGGATTTAGAAACTTACAACACGGCCCACTGAGAGGCGAAATTACAAAAATACCCTCATAAGGGCATATACACAAGACCCGGGGACTTACCTCTCGCAGGTCAGAACAGACGAACAAACGAAGAAAATGCTACGCTCCGAGTGTCTTCCGTAGGTTGTAGCTTGTAGATCCTAGCTCTCCTCTTCTGGACCTCCGGGGGTCTATTTATAGAAGTGGGGAACCTCCTCGGGAGTGTTCGACCCCGTACGGGTCCAACGGGATGAAAATGACCCTGGGGAGGTCATCTTTGCAAATTTTTTAAGTCCGTGCGCGGGAATGGGACCTCCCCGGGGTGGGAGGTCCCCGGGACGGTCCGGGACCTCCCCGGGGTCGGGAACCCCGGGGGGGGACCTGCCCGGGGTCGCGGACCCGGGGTGGGTCCCCCCCGGGAGGACCTCCCCGGGGTCGCGGACCCCGGGTGGTCCCCACCCGGGCCGCGCGCGCCCCGGGGAGGACCTCCCTGGGGTCGCGGACCCCCGGGTGGTCCCCACCAGGGCCGCACGCGCCCCGAGGGGGCCTCCCCGGGGTCGCGGGCCCCGGGTGGGTCCCCCCTGGGGTCGGGTGGCCCCGGGCGGGTTCGCCCGCCCCGAGGCAGTCCCGCGCTGGACTGTCCGCCTCCGGGGCGGACCCGTCCGGGTAACGGCGACCCCGTACGGGTCCCCCCGGCCCCGGACGGGTCTTCTCCTGCTGGATTATAATAAAAGGGGGGTCTCCCGGGCTCAAGAAGTCGAGTTCTCGCCGTGTCTCGTGGAGAATAGCGAGAAGGAGCGCCTCCTTGTTCGTTTGTCGTCTTCCTCGTGCCGTAGGCCGCTGCGGGAGGACGAGTTGTTGTCCGTGCTTCGTGATACACGTGCGAGGGACGTTGTGCTTGGTACGTAGACCTTTTCCAGCATCTCCTTCGTTGTTGTAGAGGTTCTCCTTGCTCGTAGTTACACGTTCAAAGGACGGAGACTTAATCCCGTAGGGATTTTAATACAACCACACGATCCTGACAATCATTGTGGCTTGAGCTTGGCTTGTGGCCATCCCCCGAGGGGTTTAGATTGTAACCACATGTGGGCTATAAAGCCTTAAACTTAGGAATATCCGACGGGACGGCGATACGCCGAGTAGAGGACCCCGTGTAGGAATGTCCTATCGGATGGTGATACACCGTACCGAAACCTTGTCACATGCGAGATCAAAATCCCGAAAATTTAGCATGATAAATTACGGGGTGCAACAAATGCCCCCCACGGGACATACGTCCAAGCCGAAGGCGGGGGCGGATGGCCCGTGCGTTCCATGGCTTTTTGTCATTCTCCGGGCTCATAGACATGCCGGAGTTTTGTGTGACTTTTTGTAGTCTTGTTGTTGCCCATATGCTGGTTTAACTGACAGCGCTTTCTCTGCTCTTGGCTTTGCAGCTCTTGCAGACATGGCTCGTTCCAGACGGAGCGGAGGGACTTCCCAGAGGTCCAGGACCAGCGGTGGTGATGATCATTATGTACGGAGGACGGACAGGCCTATGCCACCATTCCCTCCTCGCAGCATCACTCCTGAGGACTTTGACGCGGTGGACCGCGGATTCACTTGGGTTGCTGAGGGCCCAATTGGAGAGACTGCTACCACTGAGGGCGTTGTTGACGTCTCCAGGATCACGCGGAGGCTGGGATGCTACACTTATGACCGGTCGGGCGGCTACCCGCCTCACTTTCCACTGGACCGTCACATTTTCCCTTTCATCCAGAGTTTCATACCACCTGGGGCAGAGACTGACGATCCCCGGCTTCCAGAGGAGAGGCGCCGCCTGGAGCGGGCCATATTGCTCGGACGGGATAGTATGCATAGCACCTGCAGTTTTTCTTATCTGAGCTTCCCAGAGGGTTTTGCACATCAGCGACAGTACCCTGACCAAAGGAGTCTTGGCTCCTACAGGGAGTTCGACAGTTTTACTGTGAGAGCGGCACCATCTTCACCAGCCACTTGGCATCTGGTCGGGCACCACAGGGCTGCGGATATTGTTCTTGATGGGATGTTTCTGACTCCCTCCGGCGCAGCCTGTGCGCATGATGACCACGATGCTGATTGTATGCTAGAGAGGATCTTGGCACAGAGGACCCCGAGCTGGTACGGGAAATGGGCCGTTGTTCCTTCCCATTGTTATCGTCGCGGCGCCACAGAGTGGCTGTGGGGTGTACTGCTAGTTTACAGGACAGCACTTGATAGGGCAAGCATACGTCATGCAGTGACAGCAGCTTTGTATTCTTATCCCTGCCACACCGGACTGGTCCAGGCTCTAGCTGAGAGATTTAACAGGCGCTGAAACACTTTCATGACTGCTGTGGGGGAGACTTCACTAGACCTGTGGGCTTTCCACAGGATTTCTGGCCTCCCAGTTTGCGGACAGCCATATGAGGAGATATGCCTGGATGATCTGCATCTGAGTGCTTCTGATGGAGCAGGCCGATACTTCATGCCATATTGCTTCAGGTACCTGATGAAGACTTGGAGGGACTTGGCCCTCGTGGGTAAGGAGAAAGCTGCACGGACGCCGAGGGTGACTCTGAATGCATGGGTCACACATTTCTACAGCGGTCCTTATTGTTTCTACGAGGAGTTTGCTACCTCGGGGACGTCTTGGGAGCAGTGCCGCGAGGTCGAGCTCCGTTTTGCTTCACACCCTCGTCACTTACCCGCCCCGACACGGGGGTGGAATTCGAGGGGACTGCCGCCGCTGACTTATCTGGCAGCCTACCTGGCCTACTGGCTGGCCAGCTTTGTGATCCCTCATGGAGAGGAGGGGATTTTGCGGGCAGAGGTGATCTACCCAGCTTGTTTGCTGGCTTGCGGGCGCAGGCTCGCCATTGCTCCAGCCGCGCTGGCAAACATCTTTCATAGCCTTGGGGCCTTGACTTCGCACTCATCTCCTAGAGATAAGCATATCTTGATGCCCACCCACTATCTGAGTGCATGGGCCAGCCTGTTGTTGCCAGAGTTGTCACAGAGGACACCGGTGGATAATCCAGCTGCCCCCCTGCTTTTTGCTTTTGCTGGTCATCCGGACCAGGACTCAGTTTTGCAGCTCGCCAGCGCTCGTCGTACCTTGTCCTTCCTCCATACTAGGAGGGATGAGAGTCTAGAGTTTGACCACAGCTCTCGCTCGTTCCGTCCATACACAGAGCAGCAGGGTGACACCGTTGTTTGCAGGCTATCCTCCTGGGCTCTACCCTCCGACCATGCATTGATCGATTGGGTTATTTGTGTTCGGCCGAGCATTCTGGTTTACCGCCGTTCCAGTATGGCAGTGCTTGAGCCATATTACCCGCATAGATTCGGGAGGAATTTTGGGTACGACCAGGCGATACCTCAGCATGCAGATTTTCCCTTTGCAGTTCGGCAGTACAGGCAGAGGGACGTCCACCTAGTGGCGGCTTCATGGCATGACTTCCTCTCCCGGGAGGTGAAGAGGAATACCCCATTCCAGAGCAGACACGCAGAGGTTTCTTTGATATACACTATGCGCGCTGGTGGTTTAAACTCAGCAATGTTTTTAGGCAGCGAGCTGATGTTATTCGAGCTGCAGAGGAACGGCGCTTGAAGAAGGAGGATTTGCCTCCTCTGTTTCTGGATGCGGCGTTCATTAGATCTCACTTTTCTGGGGCCGCCAAGGTCATTCATGAGATTGAGACCCGTTGGAGGGCGGGCGGACTCTTGATTCCTGTTGACAGGAGTCAGTACACCGGGGCTTTGAAGCCCTTGCGGAGTGCACCAGCTGCGGCTTCTTCTTCTAGGTCTGCCCGTCGGAGGGTAGACCCCGACCCTCTGGCCCTCTACTCCTGGTGGGAGGATCTGAAGACCTCTTGTGGTCTGAAGACCCAGTCCCAACTATCAGAAGCTGTTCCAGAGGGGGCATTAGGAGGCAGTGCCTTCACAGCTTGAGGATCCACATTATGAACGCCGTGGGTTGCGCGGGTCCCCTGGAGTACATCTCAGATTTGGAGGTGGCTACCACCCCCAATGCCATCTGGACCATTGTGAGCAAGGTTGCTAGGGTCCTTGGCTTGAAGACCGAGCAGATCGTCTTGAAGCCTGAGAGGCTTATTGGGGATCCAGGTATATGCTGACTTACTTAACCCTGTCTCCTTTTGCTCTGCAATTTAAGATGCTGATTTCATGCAATCTTTTTTTTACTTGCAGGACATGTTCCTGGCTCAGAGGCTCGTGGCGCGGGAAGAGGCCACGGACTGATATCCCGGAGGGTGATCCGCGGCCTACCATTCGCCCGCGTCCTGAGGAGGGGTCTCCTACTCCAGCTGAGATCCCAAGTAAGAATGGGGAATGTTTGTTTCCAATCAGTATTGCAACCTGTTTTGAAGATGTTGTAATCTGACTGTTATTTCCCCTTGTTGCTGCAGCTCCTCCTGAGGCTATGCCTACCGCGAGCTTTTCTCCTTGCCCCGGAAATGTGTTCACAGAGGCGGGGTTGGAGGTGGACGAGTCCATTCCCGACATCAGCGTGGATATTGACGGGTTGGACTTCCTCGCAGATGACTACATGCCTGTGACCGGCGACTCCCTCGCACTTGATACAGGCGGGAGCTCTGTTGCTCCGGAGGCAGGTTAGTGTCTTGCATGTTCGACCTTCCCTTGTTCCCCCTTCGAAATAGATGAAGTATGTACTTCAGCTAATATAGCATTGCATGCTGCAGGGACTTCTCGAGCTCAGACCCCTCTCCCTGCCGTTGGAGGGGGGAAGGGATCTTCTGGCGTCGAGGAGACTTCTCTGCCGTCCGGTTCTTCAGGAGAGAGAGGCTCTGGCACCTCATCAAGGACAGGGACTTCCAGCACCTCCTCCAGCGGGAGTTCTTCTTCTTCATCATCAAGTTCTTCTGAAGAAGGCGAAATCAGGATGAGCCCAGGTGACTTAAGATTCCCTTTTCCTTTCTGTGCATGAAATAATGAGCTTATCTAACTTGTCTTGCTCATTGTCGTACAGCTGCTCAGACGACCTTCCCTTTGGATGAGCTTTCCAAACTCATAGAGGTCGGCTCTTCTGCTGACTTGCCAGCTTTTGATGAAAGGGTTGGGATTCCAACTACAGAGGTTGCAATCCCTGGCAAGGAGGCATCGTCCCTAGGCTATGGGACCATCGGCAGGTACTACCGACGTTGCAGAGTCTAGCCGGGTGCAGACTTTAGGTATGCACAAAGATACTCTGTACATCATTCCAGCCACACATACTGCTGCATATTGACATCCTGAGATGCTTCTGTTTTGAAACAGCTGGCGATCCTCAAGAGAGGGCAACCTCCCTCGGTCTACAGAGATAGACCAGACACCAGGCTCATTTCATATGCCATCTAAAGAGCAAGGCACCGCCGACGAGGCCGCGGCCTCCACTGATTCGGCAGCGATAGGTACATTGTCGTCAAATTAAGGAATTTTGTCGTTCATCCAACAAGACCCCTTTCATTTATGATATTGATCATCATTTGACATGTGAATGCCTTCTTTCAGCTGTCTCTCCTTCCATGGAGCCAACGACAGAGGTTGACCCCGCTGTAATTGAGGAGGAGGCACCTATGCAGGCTGGTATGTCTTCATTAAATATGAAGTGCTCATTCTGGTTTTTGGTATGGCCGGAGTACTAAGACTTTCCGTTCCTTGCCTTCTTTGCAGAGAGGTCGGCGACGCCTATACCATCCACAGAGCAGGGACCAGCACTTGTTGATGGTTGCCCCCAGTCCCTAGGGAGGGATCTCCTCGTGGGCCCAACCCGGCGAGTGAGACTGCTTCAGGTAAGAGTCCTTGAAGTTTGCACTCTTGGAGTCTTACCCTGGTGACATTATTGTGGTGATACACTCACAATCTCTCCTCTTTTTTTTTACAAACAGGGTCCGTAGAAGGGGCAGGCATGGCACCCATGGATTTCCCTGCCCTTGGAGTTGAGTGGCCCGATGCTCCTGCACTCGGGACGGCGTTACATGTTGCCATCGCTGACCAGCTCCTGCAGGGTCTTGATCAGTTGATCCGGGCTGACCCACTGCCCTCCGTGGAGGCTTTGAGGGCCGATCTGGAGGTGTTCACCAGGAGCTACCACGGACTGAGTCTTCCCCGGGATGCATGGGCCTCGAAACTGGAGGGCTTATGGAGCGAGTTTGCTCGCCTCCATCTTGCACAGGAGCAGAGACGGAGAGCCCATCTACAGGTCCAGGAGCAGGAGGAGCAGCTGCGTGAGCTTCGAGCGGCCCAGGCGGAGACTGACCTCCACCTCGAGAGCCTCGAGGGACATAGCCGGAGGGTTTCTCTCCGAGTGGAGGAGCTACAGAGAGAGCTTCAGGAGGCTGCTGAGGAGCGTCGTAGTGTCCAAGCTGAGGTGGAGACCTGCCGTCGCCGATCTGATGAGCTTCGGGGTGAGATCTTCCAGAGGGAGACTCGCCTTGCAGAGTTACGAGGGGACGAGCGCCGTGGTTGACGAGCTCTGGCATTTTCTTGTACATAAGGCCCTTGCGCTCTATTTTTTGTTTGAGTTACTCCCGAGGGCTTGTCTCGGGCTCCCTTGATGACATTAGTGAATAAAGGACAGAGCTTAGCATAGCTATTTTTTGCTTCCGTCCTCTTGCACTTATGTCTCTCTTTTTTTTATATATATATTTTTTTATCACTTTACCAGCCCTATCGCCCTTTAGGGTTTTCGCCAGGACTGGCCCCCTTTAGCTTTTTCCAGTGCGCCCTTTCGGGTTTTCACACTGAGGGGTACACATTTTTGCCTAAGGCGCCCTTTCGGGTTTTCACCTTAGTCGGGTTAAAGCCTTTTTGCCCTTGATTGCTCTTCTAATAGAAACAACCAAGTCCGCTGGGGCCTCAATATTTTTAACCCCGTTTTTTTTTTTTGAACCTATAGTGCCAAAAGGCAAGGAGCATGTGGCACCCCTGTAGGGACGTGTGTGCCGCATAGGTGGGACAAATGGGTGGATTCGATTGCCCTAGTGGGACGCATTTAACCAAATCCAGAACTGAAAGTTGAACGGGTTGGCAACCCAAGAGAGGTGCATGTACCAAGCCCGGTTGGGACAACAAAGGAGTAGGTTTAACAGCCCGAAAGGGACATGCGGGTTAAACCTGGAGGCCGATAGGCGGAATGGGTTGGCAGCCCGAGAGAGCATACATAGGCCAGACCCGAAGCGATGAAAAGAGGGGATTTGACAGCCCGGGTGGGACGTACGAGTCAAATCCATGAGCCGATAGGCAAATAGGGTTGGCAGCCCGACGAGAGTATACAGAGGCCAAGCCCGTGAGGACAAAGGAATAGACTTGGCGACCCCGGTGGGATATATGAGTCAAGTCTGAAGCCAAGAGACGGGATGGGTTGACAGCCCGAAAGGGGCATGCAGAGGCCAGACCCAGAAGAAGGAAAAGGGTGGATTTGACAGCCCTAGTGGGACGTGAGAGTCAAATCCTAAAGCCAATAGGCGAAGAAGTGGGTTGGCGGCCCGAGAGGACATGCTAAGGCCAGACCCGGTGGGACATCTGCCAAAAGACATGATGGATTGGCAACCCGAGAGGGCATACTGAGACCAGATCCCAGAAAGGTAAGATGAGCCGAAAGGCATGATGGGTTGGCAGCCCGAGAGGGCGTACTGAGGCCAATCACTAGAAGGTGAAATGAGCCAAAAGGCAGAATGGGTTGGCAGCCCGAGAGAGCGTGCTGAGGCCAGTCCCAGAAGGTAAAATGAGTCGAAAGGCATGAGGGGTTGGCAGCCCGAGAGGGCGTATTGAGGCCAATCATAGAAGGTGAAATGAGCCAAAAGGCAGAATGGGTTGGCAGCCCGAGAGGGCGTGCTGAGGCCAGTCCCAGAAGGTAAAATGAGCCGAAAGGCATGATGGGTTGGCAACCCGAGAGGGCGTACTGAGGCCGAACCCGAGGGGTAAGATGAGCCGAAAGGCATAATGAGTTGGCAGCCCGAGAGAGCATACTGAGGCCAATCCCGAGATAGAAGGAGCCGAAAGGCATGAAGGGTTGGCAGCCCGAGAGAGCATACTGAGGCCAGTCCCAGTGGGACAAGAGAGTAAGCGGGTTTAACCGCTCAGAATAGACACCTGAGCTGAACCTCGAAGCCGGTAGGCAGAATGGGTCGACAGCCCGAAAGGGGCATGCGTAGGCTGAGCCCGATAGGACAGAGTATGACAACGTGAGAACGTCGATGGGTCTAGGTGTCATGGGATGACATGTAAGATGTAGCCATAGCATCAATATGATGTTTTGGCCGAGATGGGGTGGAGTCATTGACTTAGAGCCACCCTTAGAATAGACAGAGAGGATTTTTTTTCACATTACCAACCTCACCACCCTTTCGGGTTTTCGCCGAGGCTGGCCCCCTTTAGCTTTTTCCGGTGCGCCCTTGCGGGTTTTCACACCGAGGGGTTGCCCATTTTTGCCTGAGGCGCCCTTTCGGGTTTTCACCTCGACCGGGTCTATGGCCTTTTTGCCCTCAGCCAACTGTTGAAGGCTGACTGAGTCCGCCGGGGTATCGGTATTTTTAACCCCTTCTTTTTTTTCTTTTTTTTTTTGAACCTTCACTGAGGAGAGGTATTGTCCTGTGAGGACTACTGTGGAAACTCCTGCGGTGGCGCATGATAGAGCTTCATATGCTTGCCGTTGAGAGGAGAGAAGGGACTGTCCCCCTTGTGGTTAAGGACCGAATAGGCCCCTCCTTCGTAGACTTTCTGGATGACGTAAGGCCCACGCCAATTAGGCTGGAGTTTACCGCTGGATCTTCCCGCGAGAACCTCCTTTTCTTTAATCATGACGAGGTCGCCTTTCTTGAATGCCCTTTGCTTGACCAGCTTATCATAGGCACGTGTCATGCGGGCTTGATACACTTGTAAGTGCTTGTAGGCTTTGAGTCTTTGACCTTCAAGGTTGGACAATTCCTCGAGCCTTCTTTCAGTTTCAGATTGGTCTTGGCCTGGCAATCCGGCGTGCACAGCAACGCGGTAAGATGCTAGCTCGATCTCCACAGGGATCACTGCTTCAGCTCCATAGACCAGGAGAATGGGGAGCAACCCGTGGGGGTTTTGTAGATGGTACGATAGGCCCATAGGGCTTCGTGGACCTTCTCGCCCCAATCCCGTTTGCGGCCGCCTACTATCTTGGACAACAGTTTGCAGAGGGTTTTGTTGAAGGCCTCGGCTAACCCATTGGCCTGGGGATTGTAGACTGACGACGCTCTCCAGTCAATATGGAACTTGGCCGCCAGAGCATAAACAGTCTTGTTCTTGAATGGCGTGCCATTATCGGATATAATCCGACTGGGGGTGCCGAATCTGTATATGATATAGTGCCGCACAAAACGAGCAACTATCTCCCCTGTAACTTCCCGTAGTGGAACGGCTTCCGCACATCTGGAGAAGTAATCAGTGGCGGCAAATATGAACTTGTGGCCTTGGGACGATGGTGGGAATGGTCCCACAATATCCATACCCCACTCTGCAAATGGCCAAGTAGGCGCTGTTGGATGGAGCGGGTTAGGTGGCCGCCGAGGGACTGGGCCGAATGCTTGGCATTGATGACATGTACGAGCATATTGATTGCAATCTTCGTACATGGTAGGCCAATAGAACCCTTTAAGCTTGATGCTATTTTTCATCTTAGCTCCTGCCTGGTGAGCTCCACACAATCCGGAGTGGACCTCGTGCATGACGGTCTTCGCTTCCTTGGACGAAAGGCACCGCAGGAGGACCGATCGGTCTTTTTCATGGACGAGCCTAAAGAGCAGACCGTCAATCAGCTGGTAGGATGTCGCCCTGCGTAGCAGTTGCACCCTCTGAGCCCGATCATGAGGGAGCCAGCCGTTCTTTATTTTTATAATTGGCTCGCGCCAATCTTCTTCTTCGGGAGCATTCTCCTCTTGAATGTTGTCGACCTCATAAACAGTGAGGCCGGATTCTTCGTCGAGCACACTTGGCATGAGCCTTCGATGTCTGACAGTAATATTTAATTCTCCCTCAGGCGGGAGTTTTAGGGCTGCTGCCAATTTTGCAAGAGCATCAGCCTGGGAGTTGCTGCCTCTGGGGACATGGCCTATTTCAAATAGGTAGAATTTTTCTTTGAGCCTCATGACGGCTGCATGATAGGGGACGAGCTCCTTCTTCCGGACATCATAGACGCCCAGTACTTGTCGGATGACGAGCTGAGAATCCCCGTACACTTTGATGCACTTGATGTCCATCTCTAATGCCAACTGAAGCCCGATAATTAGCGCTTCATACTCTGCCTCATTATTAGTCAGCGACTTCATGAGAGCACAAGAGTTGTGGAGGATGCCGCCTTGTGGAGATACAAAGACTACCCCCGCGCCTGAGACATAGTCTGTAAGGCCACCGGCCCTTTTGATTGTCCGAGAGGCACCATCAAAATATAACTCCCAGTATGGGAGGTCAAGAGTGAGGACACCTGGCTCCATCTGTGGTGGGACTTTTTCATAATGTTCCCCAGTAGCTTGAGAAGGCACTAACACCTCTTCATCGGGGAGCTCGAAGTTGAGTGGCGAATCTTCCGGCACAGGGTGCGCTGCTAAGAACTCCGCCATTCCTTGTCCTTTGATCGCCTTGCGTGGGACGAAGGTGATGTCGAACTCCATGAGGATAAGTGCCCATTTACCAAGCCTACCAGAGAGGACAGGCTGGCTGAGCAGAAACTTGAGTGGGTCACATTTTGAGATGAGCTCCACCCGATGGGCTAGGAGATAGTGCCTTAGCTTCTTGACAGCAAACACCAGAGCTAGGCACACCTTTTCCATGGGAGCGTACCGATGCTCAGGCCCAATCAGCTTTCGGCTGAGGTAGTACAGCGGCTGCTCCTTGCCCTCTTCATTAATCTGGGCTAGGAGAGCCCCCAAAGAGGCATCCATAGCAGCAATATATAAGATAAGGGGCTTCCCTCTGACAGGTGCCCCTAAGACAGGAGGAGTCAGCAAATACTCCTTGATTTGCTCGAAGGCCTTCTGACAGTCTTCGTCCCATATGAAGGGTGCCCCTTTCTTCATCAGTCTGCCGAAAGGTAGGCATCTTCCTGAGAGGTTAGAAATAAACCGCCTAATATAGGCGAGTCTCCCTGAAGAGATCTGAGCTCTGTCAAGTTCTTGGGCGGAGGTAGTCCTCTTATAGCCTTTATTTTGTCAGGGTCGATTTCTATGCCCCGGTACCTGACAATGAAGCCGAGGAACTTGCCGCTGGAGACGCCGAAGGCGCACTTCATCGGGTTCATCTTGAGTTGAAATTGTCGAAGCCTTTCAAAGACTCAACGCAGGTGAGCTAAGTGGTCCTCCCGCTTCTTTGTCTTGACGACCAGATCATCGACATAGCATTCGACAAGGTCATGTAGCATCTCGTCGAAGATCTTGGTCATTGCCCTTTGATAGGTTGCGCCGGCATTCTTCAGACCGAACGGCATCCTTTTGTAGTTGAAGATCCCCTTAGGAGACCGGAAAGCCGTATGGTCTTTGTCTTTGACGGCCATGCGGATTTGATTATAACCCGACGACCCGTCCATAAAAGACAAGGCTTCATGACCGGTGGTCATATCCACCATTGTCTCAGTGATTGGGACAGGGAAGTCGTCCTTTGGGCATGCTTTGTTCAAATCCCTGAAGTCGATGCAGACTCGGACTTGGCCGTTATTCTTCTTGACGGGGCCGATATTGGCGAGCCATACAGGGTACATGCAAGGTTCTATGAAGTCCACATTGAGCATTTTGTCAACCTCAGCATTGACCTTCAGCTCCAGCTCGTGGCGCATACGCCTTTGAGCTTGCTTGACTGGCTTGACTGTTGAAAGTATTGCCAGCTCATGTTCAGCCACAGAAGGGTCGAGCCCGGGCATTTCTTTATAAGTCCAGGCGAAACAATCCCTGAACTCTTCTAAAAGCTGTCGATACGACTGCCTTTCTTCCTCGCTGAGTAGAGCACTTATGAAGGTGGGACGATGGTCGCTTTTGCTTCCGAGATTGATTTCAATCAATTCGTCCACAGTTGCTTGACCACCGTCTTCAAGCTCCGGTGGAGCTGGTTGGAGGTCGACGAAGTCTCCCTCATCATCAGTGTTGGCTTCGTAGACTTCAAATTCTTCGAAGCACCCTTACTCGTGACTTGAAGCCGAAGGGCTTGCTTTGTTTTGCGGATGGTTAGCAGGCTGGGCTGCTCTTTCCTCTGAAGGGTGACCATTGTCAGCTCCTGATGAAGGTGAGGGTGTCAAGGACACATCACGAGACTCCCTTATAGAGTCATCAAACTTGGGCTCAGCTTCTGCTTGCCCGTGATGGAGAGGTAGCAGTCCTATCTGTTGACTGCAAAGTGGACCTCGAAGTCCGTCTCCTGGTCATAGCCAAGGCCCCTTGTATCTTTGCGAGAGAAGGGAGGTTGCCCACGGACTTGCGGAGGATTCCACAACTGATGGAAGTACGCCGCTCGCGCGGGGTCCAGAGTTTGCGGGATGTGCTGCTTTTTACACATTTCCTTGATGTAGTTGGGCATATCATCCATCTCCTGGACTGGCTCTGGCGCCACATCGGTGGGAGTATCCCAGCCGAAGTCATCTTCAAGAGGACATGGTGGGACTAAATCACCTTTGTAAAAGATGATCGGCTTGTCCCTCTTGCTCTTGTTGCGTCTCCTTCTCCGTTGATAGGAGACTGTAAAGGTCTTGAACGGCTCCACCTCGTATTCTTCCCGTTGGGACGAGAGCTGGAGGCACTTCGGCGGTAAGGAGATACTCCCGTTAATGACCCGGCTGATGAGGTTGGCTTCAAAGTCAACATCCCGCCTTTCTGGTTGAGTCGGCTTGGAGGCGGCACTGAGGCTCAGCCTGTGCAGCTTTACCATGTCTTGGTTGACAGTGAAGAGCTGCCCTTCCTCAACTTCAGGGTCCACCTTTTGCTTCCCTTTGTCTTTTAAAGACTCGGGGATTGATAAAGTGGGCTTCCCAAAATATAGTGAAGCATCGGCCAGATGGCACTCATTGGGGTGGAACGGGGCCTGGTCTGCGAAGACCGTATGTTGCTCCCCTTTCTTGGCATATTTAATGCACTGATGAAGAGTTGAAGGAACAACCCAATTCTCATGAAGCCAGGGTCTTCCAAGCAGCATCTTGTAAGATGTGTCGGAGTTGATGATATAAAATGTCGCTTGGGTGACAAAATCACCCAAGGCAAGCTTGACTACAACCCGACCAAGCGCCTCCTCGAACCCTGATTGAATCCCGAGATCTTGACATCAGTCACCTTTTGTAGATAGGGTGCCAAGTATAAAGACTTGAAAGTCTTCAAAGGCATGATGTTAACAGCCGCTCCAGCGTCAACCAGGATGCGATTCACGTCATGCCCATTAATCGTCCCCTTCATATATAAGGGGCGATTATGACACGGAGAGGACAGCAACATGTCTTTGTCCGTGAAGGAGATGTTGGCTGTGAGTGCTTCATATGCCTGGGCTTGCAACTCTGCCACATGGGCTTCATATGCCTCTGGATCTTGAAGTATCTTGACAAGAGCCTCTCTGAGGTCTTTGCTCCAGGCAATGGCTTCCCAAATAGTGACATTTGTTGGGAACCGCTTCATATGATGAATGATTTTGCGGTCCGCCCGAGCACGGGTCTTGTCAAATGGCGGGATGATCTCCGCCAGGGTCTTCGGCGCTTGGCGAGGCTTCTCTCGCTTAGAAGGGCGCTCCTCCGCATTCTGGCCTTCCGCATCTTCTTGGAATAGCGGAGCCAAGGATTCCTCTGGAGGTGGCAAAGGCCCATCATGCTGGTCTTCATTAGAAGGACCGGCCTGGCTGGCGGGCTCGGCCCTGTTAGAGGGGCCGGCCTGCTCTGACGCCTCCTCGCACTTTGGCGATTTGGCTGGCTCCTCTTCTTCATCGGAGGAGGTGATTGTAAAAAGGACGCCACCCGGCTTAGCCGTTGAGATGGGGCTTGAACCCTCTGAGGGGCTGAGGATGAAAGGGATCCCCCGAACTTGAGTTTCCGGGACAGGACCCGGCTTCTCCCCTCTGAATATTATGACCCGGTCGAGGGCCAGGGGGCCTTCACGTCCACGTCCTCGGCCACGACCTCGTCCACGTCCCCGGCCATTTCTTGCCGAGCGACGCTGATATGTTGCCATAGGAGCCTTGCCTCCAGTGCTATCAGCCGTGGGACAGTAAATGTTGTCAGGTGGCGGGATCGCCACCATGTTGCAGGAGAGCTCTTGCAGCATTTCCTCGAGCATCTCGACAGTGAGCTCCTCATCGTTATAGAATAATGAGAGCTCCTCTGGATTGGGAAGTCTTCACCTTCTTCAAGACGGTGGGCCATTTCCCGGAGCCATTGCAGAAGACGGGCTTTGCGCCCAAGCTTGTCCCAGGGAATATATTCGTCTAGAGTGACGACCCTGGTGGGATGAGGGGGAGTGTACTCCTCCAGCTCATCTATGAGCTTTTGAAGTCTTTGTAGAGGAGTTGGCTCCTTAGGAGCCTCCATAGCAGCTGCTTGCTCGGCTTGCTTCTTCAATCTCCTCTTCAAATTCTTCCTGCGGTTCTTCTCTTGCTTCTTTTGGCGTGCTGCCTCTTGAGAAGAAAGGGGAGTTTGCTTTGGAGGTGGGACTCGCTTGCTCCCAGAATTTAGCTTTTTGCTCCGGGCTGGCTCCTTAGGGGCCTTACTGCCGCGGCTTTTCCTGGGGACAACCTTGGTCCAATTAGCCTCCTCCGGCTGAGGCTGGAAGGTGGCATTGATTGCCTGAGCAATTATTTCAGGAGGCAACTCCTGGAACTCTGCCAGTCCACAGTAGGGCCTCTGGGAGCTTTGTGGTTCCACCGACTTTGCTTGGGCTGGTGGGTTGGCTTGCTTGAGCTGCTGAGGCCTTTCTACAATTGGCGGCCTCGCTGGGCTGACAGAGGCCTTAATTGGGGTCTTCGCGGGCTCAAGAAGTCGAGTCCTCTCCACGACTAATGGCCTTGCTGACTTGGCAGGAGCTTTGGCTGAAGGCTCTGACGCCTTGGCTTTGCCTTTGTTATCTGGCCGAGAGTTCTCTCTTATGACGATGCCAGGTTGACTCGACCTGGGACGGGCCTTGGAACTCTCTCCCACGGCTTGACTTCCTGGGTTCTGGACCTTAGCCCCTTTATAGGTGGCCTTGCCTTTAGTGAGTAATGGGAATTCATCATTTTCCGCAG
Organism: Amorphophallus konjac; assembly: GCA_022559845.1. Taxonomy (NCBI): domain Eukaryota; kingdom Viridiplantae; phylum Streptophyta; class Magnoliopsida; order Alismatales; family Araceae; genus Amorphophallus; species Amorphophallus konjac. Next base: position 235,107 of record JAHNEJ010002773.1, on the reverse strand, counting down.
GCTTACTTGGTCGGGTTAACCGGGAGAAAGCCTCAGCTTCTCGCCGAACCTGCTGAAGAGTTTCCCTGGCGGCCTCTGCAAGACGCAATCTCTTCATGAAGTTCCCCTGAGTATCGACAACCCTTCTCTGGATGAGGGCTTCAATGAAGTCTTGAACCTCTGGGCATTGCCGAGTGGGGTGAGACACCCTTGCATGATACTTGCAATAGCGGGGGTGCCTCTTGGCCGTCTCATTGTAATAAGATGGCGGGTCATGTGTCATTACTTAGCCATCCTCCAGAAGTTTGTCAAAAATCTTCTCAGTGTCTTCCTTAGGAAAAGAACACTGATGAGATGGTCGCCACCCTGGATACCATAGTGTGGACTTGGGCGATTGGGAACTGGCTCCCTGGGAACTAACTCCCTCCTCCTGCGGCTCGGGGAGTTGGAAAGCTGATGAGGCATGTATGACGTTGACGGAGAAGTGAAGGCTCTCCCGTGCATGCGGCTGCGGTGGGTCAACTAGGAATTCGCCCATACTGACCTTCCCTCGCCTGATTAAGTCTTCGGCGAGATCCTTGAACGGCTCACAGTTGTGGATAATATGGCCAACAACTTCATGATATGGGCAATAGCCCTGATGAAAAGCAGCACCTGGCGTCTGCTCCACGGGTGACGGGCTAATCAATCCCGCCCGCTGACATGCGAAGAAGATATTGGTTGTCTTCTCCAAAGGGAAGGAGTATAACTTCTCTGGGAGCTCGACTTGAAGTGGAGCCTCCACGTCTTCCGGTGAGTCCTCGTCTTCAGATGAATCCGAGGACTCTTCAGAGAGCCAACCCCTGAGCGGGGCCCGACCCGTGGGTGATACACCCGCCTCCCGTATGTAGGCTGGAGCTAACCCCCTGGCAAATGGGCCAAAGGGGAAGGTGGCCAACTGTTGATCAATGCTCTCTAGGAACTGCAACATGCGCCTCTGTTCCAATTGCAATTGCCGAATTTCCCCTCGGATTTTCCGAATTGTTCTCCGCAGTGCTAAACATTCAGGGAATGAGGGAGGAGTGGCTCTGGGACCAGTGTGGGACTGCTGATTTGAAGGTTCGGCCTCGGGTGCGTTAGAACTCGAGACCATTGTCACCATGTGGACTACATTAGCCAACCGATTTGATCGACTCCAAGCATGCGGTTGAGGTGGGTCGACTGCATGGCCCAACATATTTACCAAGCGCTTTTGAATGAGCTCTTCCGCTATGTTCTTGAAAATATAGCAGTCGCCGATGGTATGACCCAACCTTCGGTGATACACACAATAGGTAGGATCCTCTATCTTGTCCACCTCTGAGGGCTTCCGCGGATCTGGCAGGGTGATGAGCTGCTCTTTCATGCATAGATCAAAGAGCATTTTAGTATGCTCTTTCCTGAAGGAATACGGCGTCTTCATGTTCTCCGCCAACCGAGACGCGCTTGCCTTGGCATCAGGCTTCTTGCCATTGCCTTTAGACTTTCCTTCCCCTTTATCTCCATTCGTCGGGGAGAAGTCAACGGCATTTACTTCCTTGCCGCTAACCAGACGGTCTTTGGAGGATTTGCCTTTGGCAGAAGCTTGTGTAGGGTGGTCGGCAAAGAACATCTCAATTTCCGCCACCACCGTGTTCAACTGGTCAAAGCTTCTGATATTGGAGCCCAGAAGCTTTTCACTGACTTCTGCCGAGAGACCCCTGCGGCAGATGGTGATCGCATCTTCAGGCGTCGGAGGATTATCGCAGCGCATGCTGACGTCCCTCCATCGCTTGATGAAGTCTAATGCTGTTTCACCCTTCTTCTGTCGAAGGGAACAAAGCTCTGCTAAGGAGACTTTGCGTTCGACCATCTGGAAGCGGTCGACAAACTTCTTCTGCATATCAGCCCAATCAGATACTGAATTGGGCTTCAACCTTGAATACCACTGGAAGGCGGTGCCAGTCAAGGACGTGGCGAAATACCGCAGCAAATATGCCTCTTCCAGGGCTAATTCACCCATGGCCGTCATGTAATAGGCCAGGTGTTCATGCGGAGAACCCTGCCCGTTGAACTTCTGGAGTTTCGGGGCTTTCGGACAATCAGGCGGAAGCTTCTTGAATTGATGATGGAGGGGATATGGCACGCTGTACAAATCAACGGTAGCCACACCTTCGCCATGTTGAGCGAACTTCGCTTCCACGATGCGCTCGATCATCTGCTTCTGCGCCATGAGGCTTTCTGCGACAGGAGTAGCAGACGACCGCGCATTGGCTTCATGCGGCGGGACTTCGAAGTCCACTGCCAGTGGGAGTCTTGCAGCAGTGGCGGAAGCGTTGGCTGGTGCTGGAACGGGAGGAGGCTGCTGATCCACTCCAGCCGGCGCCGCCTGAGGCGGGGAAGGAACCTCCTTTTCGCGCAAAAGCGACTGTAGCAGGTTCTTGAGCTCTTGGTTTTCCCGTCGAAGCTCGTCCAATGTGGGGGCCCGTGGCTCTTCCCCTAACTCTTCTTCGTGCCGGGAGTGACTGTCCCCATCAACACTGTGCACATCTTCTTGGCGCTCTTCTTGCCGTACCAGCTCAGGCTGAGATGTACCGGCGGCCGGCGCCTGCTGCGTTTGTGCCAGAATCCGGGAGACCGGCCTTGACCTCCTTAAATATTGGATGGGTTGGTCAAGCTCTCCCGAGGTATTCTCGGGCTGTTTGTCGCCGGAGGTGGCGTAACAGGTGAACACTTTGACGGTGTCATCGGTCACCTAGACCACCCGCTTTTTGTTGGGCGGTTGCCGCTCCGGCTTGGGCGGCCTCCCAAGTCTGTCAAAGACCGACACTCGGGATGTGGATGCTTGAGGGGAGCGATCCTCTTCCGTGTGCGTGGAACTGGCCCACGGGGAAGTCGGCCGCACCTTCTTGCCAGGTCCACGGCGCTTCTGCCCCCGTAGGGGCTGATTTGTAGATCTCGGAGAGACTGAGGCCTCAGTGCTTGTCGGACTCCGCATTCGTCGCAGATCCGACATGCGGAAAGGCTCCTCCGCCCTGGCACGTCTTATAATCCGGGCCTCCTCCTTGGTGACCCAGATCTTCTTTAGATGGAGCTGGCGCTCCTCCACTTGGTTGCCCCCTGTCCTCGGACGGGGAGCTCGTAGCTTGGGCCGTTGCAGAGGGCCCTGGGTTGCCGCCGGTACGGCAGACTTCTTCTTCTTCGCTCCGTCCCCCCGGACTTGCCGGAGGGGCTCGAAGCGGTTGGAGGTAGAGATAGTCGGAACATGACGATCCCGTGGTATGATCGGCTCGCCTCCATCGAGCCGGATACGAATATCTCCGACGATTACAGTCTTGCCGGAGCGCGAGACAGCCGCTTCGGGCCTTGCACCCTTGCGGCTACGGCGTTGCCCCCATTGGGTAGGGGCGACGGTGGTGGCGCCCGCCATAGGCATGGCGTCATCCTGACAACGGCGGCGTTGCCCCCGTTGAGCAGGGGCAGCACCTCTGAGGGTGGCGACATTGGAGTTGGGGCCGTTATGGCGTTGCCCCCGTTGAGCAGGGGCGGCGCCGGCAGTGATTTGATTGACTGAGAAAACTCGGCCAATAACTGGGGCAGAAGGCCTGACACCTTCGGCCATTGACATAGCAGCCAAGCGGGCTCGGCTGGTTGTCGGGATGAAGGGCTTGACACCCTTAACAGTTGGAGAATTGACCGGATGGACCCGGCCAGTTGATGGAACAGAGGGTCTGACACCCCCGGCTGTTGTCTTCTCGGCCGGGTAGACCCGACCAGTTGATGGAGCCGAGGGCTTGACGCCCCCGACAGTCGCGTTGTTGACCGAGCGAACCCGGCCGGCTGTTGCGGTAGAGGGCCTAACACCCCCAGTGATGGTCTTGTTAACCGGACTGACCCGGCCAGTTGCTGGAGCCGAAGGCCTGACGCCTCCGACAGTTGTCTTCTTGACCGGGCGGACCCGGCCAATTGATGAAATAGAGGGCCTGACACCCTCAGTGATGGTCGTCACAGCCGCGGCTGAGCTGACCTCAACCACGGGCACAACACCCAGGAAGAAGGGCGAGCCGACGACCGCTGGGAAGTCGCCGAAAACAAGTGGCGTTGCCAGGTAGCCGACCCTGGCATGGTTGGCGACGATCTCGGGCCGTAGGTGACGGCAGCCATCGTTGTTGCTGACGTTGGTGGTGGTGCGTAGCACGAACGGAGTGGCGTGCAGATGCACAAAGAACTCTCAAATGAACAGTGAGATGTGCCATCCTCTTCCCGTCCTGTAAGAGGAAGAGGGGCAATTAGAACCTTGAAGAAGGTTTGGAGGCTTTCTTTGACAGAAAGAAGAAAGGCGGGAAAGGTCCCACCGGGCGTGCCAGTCTGTGAGACACGGAAAAATCTAATCGGTTTTTTATCGTAGATAAAGATATAGATTTTGTTCTTTTTGAAAAGAAACATCCCCCTCTAAGTATAGAGGGTGATTCCGTGTGTGCGCATAGTATCAGACGATTTGGGTTCGAGTGCTGGACCTCTCCCCACTGACCGGAGTCAGTGTTGATTTACATCGGCCTAACGTCCGAACACCTTTGTTTGACTGTCAAAGAAATCCCCAAATTCTTTTACAGGGTTCTGAGGTTGAGGACAAACTCTCTTGAAGAGCTCATGATGTCCACTCACTCACCACCGACCAACAGAAACAATTGAATTAGGGCTAGGTCTGAGCAAAACCCTAGGATTTAAGAATGGAAACGCAAATATGCGGAAGCCATAGGCATTTTTGAAGTAAAGAGAGATTTTCTGAACCCCGAGGGTATTGCGGTAATTTATACCACCCCAGGGGTATTTTGGTAATATTCCCAGGCCAGGGGGCATTTCTGAAATTTTATGGGCTGGAACGGAAGTAGGATCGAATTACAGACTCCTTGAGGCTCTGAGGCTCTTTCTGAAGGGTTTCAGAGTCTATTGGGCCATTTTTAGGTTGCAGGGGTATTCTGGTAATTTTACCATATCCTACACAGACCTAGGGTTGGGGTGGCCTTTGAGTGTCGGACTGAGCTGACATCGTCCCCGGGCCCGAGCAATGACAATGGCTTCATAGAAGACTCATGTATGTCAAGTTTGCCAAAGAGGGGTATATACACAATTTTGTAAAAGTCGGGGTTTTCTTATAATTTTCCCCCGAGGACATACATAAAACATGCTGAGTACTTTTATAATCAGAATGAGTACAAGGGTTGTCGGCGGGTTGTCGACTGTACAAAGATCCGCGTTAAAGCGGGAGATAGGGGCGTAGCCCTACTTACAAAAGTTGCAGGGTAAAATAAAACTGCAATTTACAGGACATTTGTGTTTCTTAGATCCCGGGGAGGGCTTTTAATCAATTCTCCCATTATTGGGGCAGAATTATATGACATAGTCGCCCCAGGATTTAGAAACTTACAACACGGCCCACTGAGAGGCGAAATTACAAAAATACCCTCATAAGGGCATATACACAAGACCCGGGGACTTACCCCTCGCGGGTCAGAACAGACGAACAAACGAACAAAATGCTCCAACTGTGCTTGTACGTAGTTGCTTCATGCAAAAATCATCCGTCCTCTCTCTAGGACTTAGAAACAACAACACGGCCCACTGAGGGGAAAAATTACAAATATACCCTCATAGGGGCACATACACAAGACCCGGGGACTTACCCCTCGCGGGCCAAGGCAAACGAACAGACGAACAAAACGCTCCGAGTGTCTTCCGTAGGTTGTAGCTTGTAGATCCTAGCCCTCCTCTTCTGGACCTCTGGGGGTCTATTTATAGAAGTGGGGAACCTCCTCGGGAGTGTTCGACCCCGTACGGGTCCAACGGAATGAAAATGACCCCGGGGAGGTCACCTTTTCAAATTTTTTAAGTCCGTGCGCGGGAATGGGACCTCCCCGGGGTGGGAGGTCCCCGGGACGGTCCGGGACCTCCCTAGGGTCGCGAACCCCAGGGGGGGAACTGCCCGGGGTCGCGACCCCCCGGGGGGAACCTCCCCGGGGTCGCGACCCCCCAGGGGGACCTCCCCAGGGTCGCGACCCCCCGGGCAGGACCTGCCCGGGGTCGCGGACCCCGAGTGGGTCCCGCCAGGGGTCGCGCGCCCCAGGGAGGACCTCCCGGGGTCGCGGACCCCGGGTGGTCCCCACCCGGGCCGCGCGCGCCCCGGGGAGGTCCTCCCTGGGGTCGCGGACCCTCGGGTGGTCCCCACCCGGGCCACACGCGCCCCGAGGGGGCCTCCCCAGGGTCGCGGGCCCAGGGTGGGTCCCCCCCGGGGTCGGGTGGCCCCGGGCGGGTCCGCCTGCCCCGAGGTAGTCGCGCGCAGGACTGTCCGCCTCCGGGGCAGACCCGTCCAGGTAACGGCGACCACGTACGGGTCCCCCCGGCCCCGGACGGGTCTTCTCCTGCTGGATTATAATAAAAAGGGAGGTCTCCCGGGCTTTGAAGCTTCGAGTTCTCGCCGTGTCTCGTGGAGAATAGCGAGAAGGAGCGCCTACTTGTTCGTTTGTCGTCTTCCTCGTGCCGTAGGCCGCTGCGGGAGGACGAGTTGTTGTCCGTGCTTCGTGATACACGTGCGAGGGACGTTGTGCTTGGTACGTAGACCTTTTCCAGCATCTCCTTCGCTGTTGTAGAGGTTCTCCTTGCTCGTAGTTACACGTTCAAAGGACGGAGACTTAATCCCGTAGGGATTTTAATACAACTACATGATCCTGACAATTATTGTGGCTTGAGCTTGGCTTGTGGCCATCCCCCGAGGGGTTTAGATTGTAACCACATGTGGGCTATAAAGCCTTAAACTTAGGAATATCTGACGGGACGGCGATATGCCGAGTAGAGGACCCCGTGTAGGAATGTCCTATCAAGATGGTGATACACCGTACCGAAACATTGTCACATGCGAGATCAAAATCCCGGGAAATTTAGCATGCTAAATTACGGGGTGCAACAACCTATAAGTCCTTTTTGGATCGTCAATTCCAGCAAACTCCAAAACTTTTGGTCGTGACTTACAAGTCCTTATTGGACCGTCAATTCCAAAAATTCTAAAGTTTTTGGTATTTATTCATATATGTCCCTTCGAGACTGTCAACGCAAAAGACCGCCCCAAATTCTCAAATTCTCAAATGATGAAGAAGCCGACCCTATCACTTCTGAGGTCAACACAATTGGAGAAGAGGATCCTACCGAAGAAGAGGAATAAGATTGGTGTGAGCTGATTGTTAAAATAAAGAATGGTTGCCTCCCTTCAAGATCGGGCTCAAAGGGTTCAACCGCTACGAAGGTCAACATCCTACCAGTTGATAGGAGATCAATTGTATAGGCTCGTCCATGAGAAAGACAAGTATGTTCTCTTACGTTGCCTCTCGCCGAAGGAAGCAAGATGGTCATGCACGAGGTCCACTCAGGGCTCTGCGGTGCCCGTCAAGTCAGGGACAAAATGAAGAGCAATATAAAACTTAAGGGGCTTCTACTGGCCCACCATGTATGAGGATTGCAACCGATACGCCCGCACACGTCATCAGTACCAAGCTTTCAGCCAGTGCCAAGAAGACTCTCAAGCTCGTTACACACCATGGCTCCTACATGGCCCTTTACAGAATGGGGAATGAATATCGTAAGATCCTTCCCACCATCCACAAGAAGCTACAAATTCATCCTAACCACTACAAATTACCGAAGCTATCCCTCTGCGAGAGGTCACAAGAGAGGCAGTCGCCTAATTTGTCAAACACCATATTATCTATTGATTCGGCACCCCCTGTCGGATCTTGTCAGATAATGGCACTCCATTCAAAAATATGACCATTTATCAGTTGGCAGTAAAGTTTCATAACGACTGGGGAACGTCAACAGGCTACAATCCCCAAGCCAATAGATTGGCCGAAGCATTTAACAAGACCCTCTGCAAGCTCGAGACCAAGATCGTTGACAGCCGTAAAAGAGAATGGGGCAGAAAATACATGAAGTTCTTTGGGCGTACCGGACGGTCTATACTGGGTGCTCCCCCTTCTCTTTAGTATACGAAGCGGAAGTCGTAATACCAATTGAAATTGAAATGTCGTCCTACCAGGTCGCCGTGCACACTGGCCTACAGACCCAAGGGCAAGATGAAATAGAAAGAAGACTTGAAGAGCTTTCTAGCGTGGAAGGTAAAAGGCTGGAAGCCTACAAACATCTTCGGCCATACTAAAAGCCCGAATGACTCGAGCCTATGATGAGCTGGTAAAGTAAAGGGCGTTCATAGGAGGTGACCTAATCATGATCAAAAGAAAGGGAAGTCATGGCCGGCAAACCCAGCGATAAATTACAACCCAATTGGTGTGGGCCCTATGTTGTTACAGGGGTCTACGAAGGAGGCACATACACAGCTGTTGACCACAAAGGAGAAATGCCATGCCCGCCACTAAATGGGAAGCATTAAAAGATACACTATGCTCTCGAGCATGAGTTCAAGCAACAATCCGCACAAGACTTGCCCTCCTTCGCAGGGGAGTAAGGAAGGGTAGCGGAGTTACCCCCCAAAGAAAACCCAAAAGTCATGGTTGCTGTAAACAGTTCTTGTTCACGTCCCACCGTGCTAAATCCCAAAGTTTCGCTTTCCAAACTTCCTTGATTAGCCCCAAATCTGGAATCTTTGGCCTCCCAACCTAGTTGGTCGGCCCCAAATCCAAAGTTTTTCGGCTTTCCAATTTCATTGGTTAGCCCCAAATCCCAAAGTTTGGCTTTCCAACTCCCTTGGTTAGCCCCAAATCCTAAATCTTCGGCCTCCCAACCTAGTTGGTCGGCCCCAAATCTAAAGTTTTTCGGCTTTCCAATTTCATTGGTTAGCCCCAAATCCCCAAGTTTTGGCTTACCAAAGTCGTTTGGCCAGCCCCAAATCCTCAAGTTTCGGCTTCCCAACATTGCTTGGTCAAGCCCCAAATCTCAAGTTTCGGCTTCCCAACGTCGTTTGGCCAGTCCCGAATTCCCAAGTTCTCGGCTTCCCAACTTCGTTTGGTCAGCCCCAAATCCTCAAATTCTAGCTTTCTAAACTTCGTTTGGTTAGCCCCAAATCCTAAAGTTTTGGCTCCTAAACCATTTGTTTAGTCAGCCCCAAATGAAGTCCCGCCTTTACCGAACCTCTTTCGGTCAGTCCCGAATCCCAAGTTCCAGCTCCTAAACCATTTTTGGTCAGCCCCAAATGCAAGTTCCGGCTCTCCAAACTTCGTTTAGCCAGCCCCAAATCCAAACTTTCGGCTCCTAAACCGTTCTCGGTCAGCCTTAAAATCCGATATCAAGGTTTCCAAACTCTGCTTTCGGCCCGTAAGCCATTAAAGGTCGGCCAAGTCATTACCTCCCAATTACTCTCTTGCAAAATGCAACCTCTATTTCAAACTCCGGGAGGGTTGACTACCCTTGTTCAAAAAAAAGAGGGGGAAGAAAAAAGAAAAGAAAAGAGAGATCAAAAAAAAGAAGAAAGAAGGAAAAAAAAGAAGAGAGAGAAGAAGAGAAGAAAAAAAGGAGAGAAGAAAGAAAGGGAAAGATTCGGTACAGCCACATTTAGCATTCTTTGCTCATGTCCCACCGACACCACAAATGTTTCAAAAAAGAAAAAACCCAATGAAGCCACTTCCAAAAATGGGTAAGAACGTCCCTCCAGTGCCAACATCTACACTTGGAGGTGACTCATCCACCGAAGACTAAAAAGAAAAAATCTTCAACTGCTGAATTTTCACCGGTTGGGGCAATCGTCAAGATATGCGCCTTCAAAGGAGCCTCCCCATTTGGCAAGTCGGAAAGAGCATCAAATTTCGACGACGAAGTTGCACTCTTAACTCCCTTCGGTGTCTCGGGAGACTCCGCCAAGGAAGGGGCCTTCCACTGAAGAAAAGAGAGAATGACTACAAATCCAATGAAAGAAGTGGATTCTCTTTCAATCACGAAATCATGTCGGGTGCCTGAGACAAGCTCTCAGGGTAACTGCAAATAAATGAAAGAATATACAACAGGAGTCTCAAGACAAGCCCTCGGGATAGCTACAAGCAAATGAAAGGATGCATATCAAGTGCAAAGCTTAACACCTCCTGGGTGCATCTTGTTCTAGCTTTGCTTCGCAAAGTCGCCTTGCATAACTCCAGTGGAAGGAAAATACTCCCAATGAAGCAAAGTCCACAAAGCACAGGATTGCATCTGTGAGAGCATTAGGTCACTCAAATTTGAAGCTGTGGAAGCTCTGAAATTCTCCCAATACATGAACCTGATGTGACAGCTCGAAAAGAACTTGCAAAGCAAAAAGGGAAAAACACCAGTATACAAAAAAGTTCAAATCATACGAGCAATGTTGATGTGAAAGATATAACTCTAGCAATAATGGATGTTGGCTCATTGAGTCCTCTGTCTCGAAAGAAGCACTCAAGACCAAGCTCCGGGCAAAAGAACTCCAAAACAAGCTCTAGACAAGCCCCAAAAGGTGACATTAAGTGGGAGCAATCCAAGTCTGACTCCAGGCAAGGTCAAAAAGGGCGAAACCAAGGCAGAATCCCCCAAGTTAAGTCCCAGATAAATCGAGGAGCAAGCAATTAAGAAGCCCGAAGCAGTACCAACACCTCAAAACTCCGGCCTTTGACCAAGTTTCAAGAACCGTCGCCCGAAATAACCAAGCAAGCACTCAATGTCACCCGTCAAATACACAAAGAAGAGACTGATTGGGTCAAGGTGATCCCGAGGAAGCATGGTCACCCTAAACCCCATAAAAAGAAAAGCATGATTGAACAACTCCAAATCTGGAGGCACATCCCAACCGTCGGCAAAGGCGGAAACACCTCCGATTGAGCTGGCGTAAGCTAGAAGGCAGGAGAAGAATGAAAAAAAAAGGGGCTTAAAAGAAGACTGAGGAAACATAGCATGACTATCATGCTAGAGTATCCTGCCCTACTGGGGAATGCCTAAGAAATCCAAGGAAATCTAAAACTGCATTAAAACCTCTATTCAAAAGGGAGAGATGCCTAAGGAAGCTCTTGTCTTCTACAAGCCGGAATGGCCAATGCTTCAACTTAAATCTCCGGTCAACCCGAAAGTCCAGGCCGACAATCATATTGAGCAGAGCATCAACCAACACTTGGAACAAATTCCTGGGCAAAACAAAAAAGGTGAGTCCCAATAGTAAGATTTCAAATCATCATCTTGACAAAGCCAGAAAAGGCAAAACTCAAAGGAGAAAATATCAGACCAAGCTATGGACGAAGAACAAAAGGATTTCGGTCAAAAAAAAAAAGAGGGAGTAAAAAAAAAGAAGAGAAAAAAAATAAAACAAGAAAACAAGAAGAAGAAAAAAATGATGAAAGAAAAAGAGAGAGAAGAAAGGAAAGAAACAAAAAAAGGAAGAAGAAGAAAAAAAGAAGAAGAGAAGAGAAAAGAAAAGAAGAAGAAGAGAAAAAAAATCCAACTATTTCAGTTGGCGCATTTTGTGATGTTTCAATGAAACTCAGCCTTGGGGTTGACTCAGTGGAGCGGGTCCATGCCTCTTCTCTGAAGCGGTGTGCGCTCTCCTGAGTTCCCTCCTAAGGAATACTGAGTCAAGAAATATCCAACTCAACCAAACTAATGATAAAAGTCAAATGGCTCGACGCCGAATGCGTGATAGAACCCCATGTCGGCCCAAGCTCAAATGCCAAAATCCGTGCAGAATATGTGATAGCACCGCACAGTGATGGGGCAACATATAATTCCTTCCAATCTCACTTCCAGGATGTCATTGTACATTGGAGGATGTTCATCGAGGGGAGACTAAGCTAAACTCTCCGCTATGTCATCAAGACTAAAGAACAAAAAAGAAAAGAGAGAAAAAAGAAGAAGAAGAAAAAAAGGGAAGAAAGAAATAAGAAGTGAAGTGCATGGGACGTCTGTCATCACCTTCGCTCTGACAGACATCCCGTGGGAGGCATTTGTTGAACTCCAAAAATATTCATAATTTTTGCCAATTGCATAAAAATTCAGAAACTAAGAAACTCGGTTGTCGCCGCCATACGAATGCTCGCCGGCGTTTCATCAAACACCTTCTGAGCGATACAAAGTTATGCACACTCGCTCAAGAAAATCAAAACTTTACTCAACAAAGGCCCGCACTCATAAATAAAGAAGGGTGAGCACTCGCTTAGACTCACCATTGGCTAAGAAGGTGACCAAAACTCACCACGGCTACAAGAAGGTGGTGACCACACCCCTTCTTTTATATTTTTGACAAGTCACCCACCGAGGGAAGTTCCCCCCCCCCCAAGACATGTTGCCACCACCGGGGGAGCCCCCCTCTGCTGCCAGCTGCCACCGGGGGGAGCCCCCCCGGTCCACCTGCTGCTGCCACCGGGGGGGAGGCCCCCCGGCCCCCTTTGCTGCCGCACCCACCGGGGGGGACCCCCTCCTCTGCTATTGCTGCCACCGGGGGGAGAACCCCCCTGCTGCAGCTGCCACCGGGGGGAGAAGCCCCCCGGCCTACTGCTGCGCCCATCGGGGGGATAGGCCCCCCCGGGCCAGCCTGTTGCTGCCACTGGGGGAGACCCCCCTGGTCCACCTGCTGCACCCACCGGGGGGAGGCCCCCCTGGCCCGTCTGTTGCTCCCAACGGGGGGAGTTCCCCCCTGCCTGCTGCACCCACCGGGGGGGAGCCCCCCTCTGTTGCACCTGCCACCGGGGGGAGAAGCCCCCCGGCCTATTGCTGCGCCCACCGAGAGGATAGGCCCCCCCGGGCCTGCCTGCTGCAGCCACCGAGGGAGACCCCCCCGGTCCACCTGCTGCACCCACCGGGGGGAGGCCCCCCGGGCCCGTCTGCTGCTCCCAACGGGGGAGTTCCCCCATGCCTGCTGCTCCCACGGGCGGAAGCCCCCCGCCTGCACCTACCACCGGGGAGAGAACCCCCCGGCCTGCTGCTGCTCCCACCGGGGGGGAGGCCCCCCCCTTTCCTGCTGTTGCGCACCGGGGGAGCTCCCCCCGGTCCTCCCTGCGCCGCCTTTTTGCTGCTGCACCTCCGGGGGGAAGAATAGGGAGAGGAAGAGACGGAGGAGACGAAAGGACAGGGGGTTACCTCCTCCAAGCACCGGGGGATCTCCCCCTTGCCCTCCTCCACCTCCTATAAAAAGCCAAGCCATCTCCTTTGCTCAAGGGGAGAGACTCTCGTGGAAGGTTGAAACTCTGCTCAAAAGAGACAAGAGAGAAGGCAGCAAAAACTCCGGGAGGGAGAGGATGGAGACTCTGGTGGAAAGTTGGAAGCTTTGAAGTTTGCTGCAGTATGTGCACAGTCCAACAGACATGTACAGTCCCTTGCAACTATAGCCGCAGTCTCAAGAGGGCCAAGCAACAGGAGATGCTAATAATTATGGAAGTTGCTCTACTCAAGCCTGCGATGGCAACAGCAATGTTAGCAAGTGGAGGGACGTGGTCACCTCCTTTGGGAGTGGTGAGCTTAAGAGATTTGTCACCTCTTAAGTCATAAAAGAAGAACAAATCTGTGTTGTACAAGGGAAGATCAATGTATACTTCAACTGTATCTTGTACAAGGAACAGCAACACAGTATGCTTTACAAATGTCATGTCAACACAGTTTCAACGATATTACAGAAATACCATGGGCCAACAATATTATAAGTGCACATGCCATGAGAAACATCATAGCACTTCATGTGAAAGTGCAGATTTTCATGTGCTGCAAATTTCATGTGCTGCAGATTTCCATGTGCACCGAGGGTTCATGCGCTACAAATTTCCATGTGTACTGAAGGAAAATCAAAGAGAGGAAAAATGAAATGAAGATACATTAAAAAAATGACCGCAAGTGCTTGGGCAAAGGACCAAGGTTCTAACTAACTTTGGGAAATTATAGAAATGATCAAAGGATGTGAAGATTGTGCATAGAATTGCAGAAAAGATCAAGAATGATCAAAAAAGAGAATTACAAAATGACTTTGGCCAAAAAGTTAGAGAAATGTCTCGAGGGTAGCGGGAAAATTACAGAAATACCCCGGATGACTGAAAAATTGCAGAAATATCCCCGGTAGCGGGAAAATTGCATAAATATCCCCGGTAGCAAGAAAATTGCAGAAATGTCCCCGATAGTCTGGAAAATTATAGAAATACCCCCAATGACGGGAAAATTACAGAAATACCCCTGATGACGAGAAAATTACAGAAATGTCCCCGGATGACGAGAAACGATGTCTGAAAAATTACAGAAATACCCCCGATAGTGGAAAAATTGTAGAAATACCCCCGGAGGGCAAAAAATTACAGAAATACCCCCGGTGGTCAGAAACTTGCAGAAATACCCCCGGTAGACAGAAAATTACAGAAATGTCCCCGATGTCGAAAAAATTATAAAAATGTCCCCGGTGACGGGAAAATTGCTTAAATGCCCCCGATGGCAGGAAAATTATAGAAATACCCTCATTTGTGGGATCTCAAAATTATCAAAATACCCTCATTCTGTTTTACGCCGTTCGCACGACTCGGTGGAGCGGGACCACGCCACTTCTCTGAAGCGGTGTGCGCTCTCCTGTTTGGCTTATGGCTAACCATCCAAATCCATATATCTTTTTATGGAGCCCTGAGAAGTTCAGAAATTAAGACAAGGAATACCCGAGAAGTCAAATGACGGGGTTATTTCCGAGAAGTCCATAAATTAAGACAAGGAATATCCAAGAAGTCGAATGACGGAGTTATTTATGAGAAATCAAGAAATTTAGACAAGGAATACGCGAGAAGTCGAATGACGGGGTTATTTCCGAGAAGTCCAGAAATTAAAATAAGGAATACCCAAGAAGTCGAATGACAAGGCTATTCCCGAGAAGTCCAGAAATTAAGACAAGGAATACCCAAGAAGTCGAATGACAAGGCTATTCCCGAGAAGTCCAGAAATTAAAACAAGGAATACCCAAGAAGTCGAATGACAAGGCTATTCCCGAGAAGTCCAGAAATTAAGACAAGGAATACCCAAGAAGTCGAATGACGGGACTATTTTCGAGAAGTCAAAAAATGAAGTCAAGAACGCCCAGGAAGTCAAACGACGGGGCGATCTCCAAGAAGTCAATAAATGTCAAATATGTTCCGAAAAGTCAAAAGTAATGAGAATGCCCAAGAAGTCAGGAAGTGACAGGGCTATTTTCGAAAAAGGGTGAAAATACCTAGAAAGAGTCAGAAATTCCAATAACATCCCAATGTTTGGGAAAACTATAGAAATACCCTGATGGAGGAAAATTACAAATATACCCCCACCTCCGGCATAAATGTTCTTTATGGACACCAAGACAACTTAAGGGTCCGATCACGATAAAAAAATGAGTGATTATGACCATGAAGCAACTCCGATGGACCGACAGTGATCATCTTGGCGATCCAACGGTTCTTGTGATGGAATTCAAATTCAACCGTCCAATCAGGGGACAAAAATAAATTCAATGACCCAATCAGGACGAAAGCAAATTCAAAGATCCAAATGTAGATTGAAGCAAATTCAAAGGCTCTGGTTGCGACCGGATGTTATCCTGAAGAACCGATTGTAATTCCAATCATATATGTTCAAGAAATAAAGTCACCAAACTCTTTGCAAGAGTATGTACCCGTAATGTGCGATCATCAAGATCATTGATGTCACAACAGATAAAGGCAAAAGGCGTTCTTCGACAATTAATCAAAGGTGTTCGGACTCGTCCGATGTAAATTAACATCGACCCCGGTCGGTGGGGAAAAGTCTTATACACGAACCCTAAATCGTCTGATAAACCCAAAAGCGCGGAATTAACAAAATATGCCCAAAATATATGCATATCCATCCGACGAAAACGGATGTCCGAAAATTCCGCGTGTAAACAGTGGAATGCAAAGCTTATTCCCCCGGAATAGATACCCGTCCTTAAAGACGTAGTCATTGTATATCGGGGATGGGCCTGATTGGAGGGCCGAGAGGATGGGGCCAAAGTCCGGGCAATTGGAGTAGTCATCCCGCAACTTCTCGAAGCCCGTGACTTCCGTGGAGACGACGACCAGCAACGAGGCGCGACGACTCAAGGCGTCGGCCACACGATTCTCTACGCCAGCCTTATGTTTGAGGGTAAATGTGTAGGCTTGGAGATACTCCACCCAACGACTGTGTCTCGGGTTAAGCTTCTTTTGGACGTGGAGGAATCTAAGAGCTACGTGGTCCGAAAATAGCACGAACTCGTGCGGTAGAAGGTAGTGTCTCCAGTACCTCAGAGCCTGGACTACCGCGTAGAATTCCTTATCATAGGTGGAACACTTTAATTTGGCGTCACTTAGCTTCTCACTGAAGAAAGCAACGGGGTGACTCTCCTGGCTCAGTACTCCACCTATGCCAACGCCAGAAGCATCACAAGCAACCTCAAACACCTTAGAGAAGTCCGGCAGTCTGAGTACAGATGCTTGGGTCATACGCTCCTTAAGGTCACGAAAGGCTGAGGCAGCGGCCTTTGTCCAGACAAAAGTCCCCTTTCGCATGCAGTCTGTAATGGGAGCAGTTACGGTGCTGAACCCTCTAATGAATCGACGATAGAAAGTGGCCAAACCGTGAAAACTACAAACTTCATGGAGGTTTTGCGGTTCCGGCCAATCCACAATTGCCTTGACTTTATTTGGGTCAGCAGAAACAACCTTACTAGAGACGATAAACCCCAAGAAAGTAACTCGAGCGGTCGCGAAAGAACACTTCTTGAGGTTACCATAGAGGCTTTCACGGCGCAGGGTGGTACAAACTTGCCTCGGGTGGTCCAGATGGTCTACCCTCGTGTGGCTATAAATGAGAATGTCATCAAAATACACAACAAGGAACACCCCGATGAATGGGCGTAGCACCTGATTCATAAGCCGCATAAAGGTGCTCGGGGCATTTGAAAGACCAAATGGTATGACCAGCCACTCATAGAGCCCGTCCTTCATTTTGAAGGTGGTCTTCCATTCGTCTCCAGGTCGAATCCTCACCTGGTGATAACCACTCCTCAGATCAACTTTCGAAAACAGAGTGGCTCCCGCCATCATATCTAACATGTCATCCAAGCAGGGAATGGGAAACTGGTACCCCACCGTTATGCGGTTGATTGCACGGCTATCCACGCACATCCTCCATGTTCCATCTTTCTTAGGAGCTAGCAATGCGGGAACGACACAAGGACTCATGCTCTCTCTCACGCGGCCTTGCGCACTCCTCAACCTGTCTTTGCAATTCAGCGTGATCAGTGGGATTCATGCGATAATGGGGCAGGTTGGGCAAGGAAGATCCGGGGATTAGGTCGATGGCGTGTTGGATGTCACGCATCGGAGGCAACCCCTCAGGTAACTCGTTAGGGAAGACGTCCGCAAATTCATAGAGGAGATAGGCGACGTCCTCAGGCTGCTCACACGGTGCCTCCTCGGCACCTTCCTCTTCGGCTTCCCTAACCATCAGGGCATATATGACATCATAATCAAATAGCTCACGCTCGAACTCTCGGGCAGTGATCAACTGTAACATCATAGTTGCCGAGGTACTCGTCTTAGGGGCACGAGCAGGAGGGGGCTTCCCGGCAAGGGGCACCGAAGCACTCGCAGTAGTGTTCGGCTGAGAAGAACTCGGGTCGCTAGGGGCGACCAGCTGAGGGGCGGTAGCCTTGAAGGGGTGCTGGGAGCGGGGCTCTCCGGAGAGGGGACGGTACGTGGTCGAGAGGGTTGGATAGTGATGCGGTGACCGCCATGCTTGAAGACACAGGTGTTGGACCGACCATAGAGAGTCGCATCCACATCATAGATCCATGGCCGGCCAAGGATAACACTCCCGACTTCCATAGGCAAGACATCACACCATATCTGAACCTCATAGGATTGGAGATGAATAGGAACGAGACATCTCAGGCGCACAGAAATTGAAGTGGTGTCCACCCAAGAGACTTGATAGGGGCGAGGATGATCCTCTGTCGCTAAGCCCAAATGGGCAACCGTGTTGGTGGAGATAGCGTTGATGCAACTCCCACTATCAATGATAACACGGCAGACCCTGCCGCCCAAACGGTAGTAGGTCTGTAAGATGGTCGTACGGCGCCAATCCTCTGTTTCCTTGGGATGGGCGAGGATACACCGGACCACGCCTATCCTGTTTTCTTCGGGCGCTTCAACAAAGTTGACGGACTCGCCGATGTTAGCAAACTCGCCCTCATATTCGTCGGCCAGGTCATCTCCCTCATGGTTAACATCCACGAGGGGCTGCTCCTGCTCTGAAGGCTCACCGTTGCCAATGACTAGGGCCTTGTGGGGGCAGTCAATCGCATGGTGCCCTAGCCCCTGTCAACGATAACAACGATCGCGGGATTTATCACCCGGACACGGGGCCTCCCTCATGGGCGCCTTCCCTTTATCATCGCGCCTGGCAGGAGATAAGGCAGGAGGGGCCTCCCCTTGGCGTTGTCCTTCAGGAACCCGGTGAGTTGGGGCCTTCTGAGTGGGCCCTGGGGCGGTTCGCGGGTCCTGAGGACGTTGATAAGTGGACTTAACACGAGAGGACTCCCACTCTTGCTCAAACTGCTCCATTTCACGCACAACCTGATAGGCATGATCAAGAGTGGTCACATGTTGACGAAAAAGCTCTTGTTGATAAGCCCGACGTAGGCCTCTCCGGAAACGGGAAAGGGTTAATGCACCCTCCTCACGGGCTCCACACCTCAATAACAGATCATCAAATTCATCAATGTACTCCGACACTTTCCTAGACCCATGTGAGATGTTCTGCCATCTATCAATCAATCAGTGACGGTACGTCGCGGGGACGTACTTCTCATGAAGCCTGGCCTTCATCTCATCCCACGTATCAATTGGCTCGTCATACCTCTGAGCAAGACGCTCCTCAAGATTGGTCCAGTAGGTTAATGCTCGACCCCTTAACATGGTCTTGGCGAAGAAAGCTCGCCGAGGGTCGGACATCCCCAACCAATCAAAATAACGATTCATCCTAGCCTCCCAGTCAAGATATTCTTGAGGTTCCAACGAACCGTCAAAGCTGGGCACCTCGATGCGGGCATTCCAGATATCATGGTCTCGATCCCGGTATGCCCATCGTTCATCCTCATCAAACTCCCTATCAGGCCTCCTACCATACCTCCCATACCTACGAGCAATAGGGACATTGGGGTTCTCATCAATCTCCTCTTCAAAATTGTCCCGGTCATAGTCATTGTATCGACCACGCCGATCGCCGGCTAAGGCGACCCTAGGCTGAGGGTGCCGAGGGGCTACAGGGGAAAGGGGGCGTTGCGGTTGGGGTCTCTCAACGGCTTGATCTCTCCTCGGTTCACGAGCCGCCCCTTCCAATGCCACAATGTGACCCATAATCCCCTGCAGAGTACGGTCAGACTCGGTGACCCTCTCCTCTATACCAGTAAGACCTTCTCTCATACGTTGGTCCATTCTGCGTATTTCCTCTCTGAGCTGTAGCACTAACTCGGTCAAGGTCGGGTCCCCAAGAGGGTTGGCAATAGCGCCTTGAGGGGGAAGGCGGTTCCCAGACATTGCTTGTTGAGATCCAGACATCAGTACCGAAATGTGGAATTCAGCACCGCTACGTGTGGGCATGAGACATAGACAAAGCTAAACTAACATGTAACGACTAACCGACGACAAAACAAAAAAAAAATTCAGAAATTTTAATGCAACGACTCCTTGACGACTCGTAAAACTATCTAACCTACGACTACAACTACGACACGACAAACATACAACGAGTGAGATCAGCAGAGCGAACTAATCAGGTTGCAACAATTACTGTGTCGTGCACGCGTCCAGGAAGGTGAGTGCGTTAAAATAGATGCTACAAAAATTCAGGTATGGTTGGTCCTAGCAGGGCGAAACATTTTCCAAGCAATCAAAGAATTTTCCACATGTATAAATGATATTCCACTGTTAATATAACAAACTGATATCAAGAGATGGACACAACTAACTCTTAAAGTCTGCAGTAATAACTTGAGCGGGCTAGATGTTCCTACCACACATTCACGGCGGCAAATTCAATCGAATACAAGTAGAGCAAGAGGTGAGAGCGAGCCATAAGCGCTAACCGACTCGCTAAAGAGCGAGGTCCACCGAGAGTGTGTGTACACGCTCGGTATCACCGGGTCGAGGTCAGGCGCTTGCTGCTGCCGGTCTGCGCGCTGATGTCCTGGGCTGACGAGAGCGTTAACGCGGCGAGTGCGCGCTGCACGGACTCCACGTATCGCTCCGAAGGGGGCGAGGCTGCCAGTCGCTCCGAGTGCCGACGTGGGGGCGTACGAGGTCGGCGAGGCTGGAACACCTTATGTGGGAACGCCGGCAAGTAGACGTACACCGGGTGTTCTCCGTCGGCGTTCTCGACGCCGTGCAGGTTCATCCGGCGTGGGGGGTGGGGGGAAGAAAACCGCAGCGGCCTGTGAGAGGCACAGCAGCAGCGGCCGACGGCTCAAACGTCGGTGGCAGCCGCAGCGGTGGCGGCAAGGGCGTAGCGGTGAAGACACAACGGCTGCGGTTGGGGAGGGCCCACCGGCGACTGGGGCAGCTGCGGACGGCTGCGGCTCAAAGAGTGGCCGGGGTCGTCCCAGGTGAAATCGGCAGGGCGTGCGCGAACGACGGAGGCGGCCGCGTCTGGACGGGTGTCCGTGATCGGCGGGTGGGCGGCCAGGGGTCTCTTGGACGTGCGAGAAGCGCGGAGGCTCCCGACGCAGTGGTACCTCTCTGCGGCAGGGAGGCCCAGGGCGACGGTGATGATGACGATGAGGTCGCGGCGCAGCAGCAGTGCGGAGGGGGTTCTGCGGGCGGTGCGTCTGCTCGCGGCGACGATGACGGGAAGGCCGCGGCAGTGGCAGCAGGGCAGAGCAGGCCGGCGGAGGCACGACGGTGGTGGGAGCCGTAGTGGTAGCAGCGGCGAGGAGGCCGACTGCTGCAGGGTCGCGGGTGCGGTCCGGCGTGGAGAGGAACGACGGCAGCGGTCGTGGCACACGGTCGGCGTCAACGGCAGACGGTAGCGGCGGACGGGGTGGGCAGCGTCGGCTTCTACGTGGGAAGCTTGGGCAGCGGCGCGGGCGAAGCCAACGGAGGGGCCGTGGGAGGAACGCGTCGGGAAGCAGCTGGCAGTCGGGAAGGTTTCGGCTACATAGGAGAAGCTGATGCCCGCTCTGATACCAATGATGATGCGGCACAACAAGAAGCAAAAGGGAGATACGATGAAGAAATATAAAACAAGAACGGTGGGGCTTCCGCCCTGGGGATTCCACCCCACTGTAGGAGAAGACTCGGAGGCGGCTGCTATAGGCTTACTTCCAATCTTCATTAATGCTAAAACAAGATATTACAACTATATTTATAGGGAGGGAACCCTAATAGCCCTCATTGACTCAAACGTGGACTAATATACCCTCAAGCCTAAAATGAGCCCAAATTCGGACCCAAAAATACACAGAAAATGGAAAAACTCTAATGGGCCTCAAATGGGCCTTATTACATCAATTAAATGCCCAAACTCATAAAATAAACATGCTAGTGACACGGGAGCAAGTCGCCCAGCCAAATAGACGCCGTCGTCTCTGCTCGTCGCCTCCGTATGCGGTAAACTTTGACCCGGTCGGCCCGGTCCAATGCTCGGGTGTCCCCACCGGATAGCATGCAAGATTTCTACATGCCCCACAAAAATGAGGGCAACATGATCAGGTATAAGCATAAGCTAATCAATGAAATGTTTGAAAGAGAGTTTTTCTTGTCAAGAAGGTTATGAGGGCTGGAGGAGGAAGAAAAATAGATTTATATATAGACTTTCATGCACATTATAGAACTTGAATGATTGTTAAAGTTTTTTAGGAATACTAAATGTCCTCAGAAACAAATACATGGCATTCTACAAGTGAAATACTTACTTTCGCCACCTGATGTTAAGGTCTATCATTCACACTACATCAATACATTGCCAAGCCCATCACTTCAACTTGGACTTCTGTGACCTCCACAACAAAAGGAGGTCGTCAAGGCATTTATATACTTGGGCACAGTCTATATTCTTAAAAAATACTGAATGGGGAAATTGTAGCATCACTGAACAGTGTAAGGAATGCAAAGTGAAATTGATTTTTTGTTTTAAACTCCTTCAGAGGTGATGCAATGGAGATTGGGTTCTGAACTCCAGAAACTTTCGATCATTGTCAGTCAGTGGAGATAAAATGTAACACAGGTCCAGAGAACAATATGAAATTTCACTGACCTATTGAATTTTAAAAAGATTGACTGGATATCACAATTCTGGCCAGAAATTATCCAAAATATCATGCAGAAAATGGTTTCAAGCAGAAAAGACAGACATCACTGACTGATTATTTCACCCCGTCTCCTGAAAGGCATCACATTCGTGTGAAATGTGGACTTCTCATACTTTCTATCTTAGATCAAAACAAGATGTTCTTGACTGGACCTCCGAATTCACCATGTTTTTAACCATCTTGTTCCTGGTCCTTTTCGGTAATACAGTAGATATCAGGGATCTCAGGGACAACAAAACTGGTATTGATCCGGCCAGATTCATAGGGAATGAATACAATGAAAGACACAATTGCCACTTTCGAACAAAACTGGAACATGATACAGGGTCCAGTTATCAATTTGCTGGAAAAAGAAGAATGGTACAGAATTAAATAACTAATGTACAAAAAATGCAATTGTATTCTCTGGAGCCTACAGCTGAAGACAGAAGGTAAAGCTTATTTCATCTAGAAACTGTAAGCCGAATTAGGTGTACTATTGAATCCATATTTTGCTTTTTTTCCCTCCTGAAAGAGAGGTGGGTTAGACCACCAGTCTGTTGAGTGATAAGAGAGATGGTACAACCAATAAACAATGAGGTAAGAGCCTCATTAACACAACAGTCAACACTCAAAATCTTGTAGTGGACTTAGCAGTCAATTGACTCCTTCTCCTTCACGCCATAGAACAAGCTGCACCCTTAAAAAATACCTCAATGATCAGTGTCAAATGGTAGATCACAAACAGAAGTATGATTTCAATTATGTTCTAGCGGCCTCCAAGTATGACTGCATTTACTTTTCTTCATTTTTTCAAGCATGTCCAAGATAGGTTCGTGAAACTCAATCTCCTGGTGCTTGAACATGCTCTTCACTAGCTTTGTTACCCCAAATTATTTCAAGAAAGAAAATATAGCGAAATTATCACTACAAGAAGCCTTTAAACTTCCCAGCAACTTACAAGCCAGTTATTACCACACATGGTGGCACAAAAAGAAAACTAAGCAACACGGTACACATGTCATACCTTCCAACAAAAAGCCACTCTAGGTTGTCCAACTTCTTACAACTCCATAGTGACCACAAACTCTTCTACTAGCAACATCCACTAGAAGGAGGGCAGATATAGGCAAATCTACTAATCAACTAGGCTTTGCTCAGTGAATGAAGTCCAGAGTTCTTAGGAAGTAGCATAGGCACAGAATGTTTTTTTTTTCTTGGGGGGGGGGGGGGGTAGAATTATGTGCACTAGTAACACAACTAAGAGCTTTCAAAACAACCACAAGGTGGTAGTGTCCCCATTACATTTTCTTGGTCACTTGTAACAATTGTCTATATTATTTCAAGGTTGAAGAATTTTCATGCATTAAATATGATATTTTCTAGCTGATAACTTTCACAAAGAGGGAGGCTCTAAAATGTAAAAAAAAGGGAATCTTAAAGAAGGCATTGGATGATGGGGCATTGAAGAGAAAAAGAACATACTTTTAGGTATCAAAATGATTCTATATATCCAACTCCCCAGGTATCAGTAAACTGGGAGAATAAAAATCTTACATATAAAAGTGACTCCGAATATCCAATTCCCTCGGTATTGGCAGACTGGGTGATTCGAATTAAATAATCAGAAACAATAAATAGAATGTTAAGAGCCTCTATCACTATTGAAAATGACCCAATAAATTCTCAGAATTGCTAATTACATATACCGCGATGATGCACACCTTACAGGTCAAGATTTTCCCTATACCAAAGTTACACAGAAGAAATGTATCCCTGCAAAACTGCCTTTGGAATCCCTCCTACATCAGATATAAATTACACAATGGCATGTGTGTGGCTGTGGTGGAAGACTCCTGTAAAATGGAATTATACAACACTGAACCAAATGGGGAAGGAACTATTGAGCACTGTGGATCTGCACCATGCTAGGTAACGTGCTTTTTTGAATGAATTGCAGAGATGGAACTTGCAGATGCTTTTCTGTTCCAGTCTCCAATTTCATGCATCAGGAAGCATGGTGTCTAATCCAAGGGATCCAAGCCCATCTTGGCAAGAATTGACACCAAGAGGCACAAAGACCCATTCAACCAGACTCAGAGGAACCAGTATTTGTTTGGATGTGTGTTATTCTTCAAATGAGCGTTGACATACTTTCTCAAGAAGCAATGGCCAATCTTCACCAAGTTGCTGCGGGTTCAGCTCCATAGCTACCCTAAAGTCCAGCATAGACACTAGATGATGTTTTTTGGGCTCTTGCATGCCTTCCAAAGATCCAACAGTGCTTTGTAGATTCATGTGATTTCCTGGCCACATGCCATTGATGTTCTTCAGGTGAACTTGCTGCTTGAAGACTGGGTGCCTTATCAGTTCATGTACAGACCTTGTTCCTACTAGATCAACACAAGACCCGATCAGCCGTTTTAAGTAAGCATCCAAACCATTATTCAGTAGGTTAGCACAGTCCATTGTTACACCTCCCAACCCTTGTGCTTCTGCTATATGCTCCATATGCTTTCTCAAAGCCTCCGTATGGCACAACTCACCACTATAATAGTTACTTGCCAGGCCACCACTAGTGTCACATGCTGACAAGTGTACAGGCCGGCGTGCCCCACCATTGCTGGCTAGACAGAATGGGATTCCAAGTGGGGCCTGGAGAGGACCTCTATTAGATTCTGTACACTCTGTTTGCTCCATTTCTTCTCCATCTTTCACAACACCCACTTCAGCTGCATCTTTACTGGGTAAAAAATCGACAGAAATCCGATGACATGGTGATGATTTCTCAATTTGCTGCTTCTTCATCAACGGTTCTGCAAGCGCTCCCTGCTGATGTTGAACTGGTCTTTTCAAGTCACAGGTGACCAAATCACCATTCTCCCTGATAACTGTTTCATCTGATGACACTCGCAGACAAGCAATAGCATCAACCTTCCCATTTGGTCCCAGAGGACTAGGCCTACTATCTCTAATTCTACGATTTGTTGACCTGCTCTTACGAGGAGATGGAGGTAAAATATCCCCATTTGACCAAACTGGAGGGGTAGGCGTATTGGCTGGAGATGGACGAGGCCCATCATCCGTCAAAGGGGATATCTTTCCAGTTGCTCTGTTGGGCTTCAATGCATCTCTGTCACAGGCTGCTGGTGCTGCAGCCCTGCACTGATGGGCATTCCTAAGGATTGAGCGGATAAACTGGTTATGCAAAGGGATGTTCTCGCGGCCGAGCGTTGTGAAGCAGAGCTTGTCAAATTCATTTTTGCTGATCTTCTGGCCCAGTAACCTGTTCAGATAGCTGAAATAGCGTTGAGCTCTGTCTGGCCCAAGCCTCCTCGCTATCTGTGCCTTCAAATCAGACAGATCAATGCGGGAATGCTGCGGTGGTGGCGGCGGCATTTCTCAATGTATGGAGGCCATATAATTCACCAGATAAGCAAACTTAGGGTTTTCTTTCTTCCCCACTTTTCCTTTCTGGACTAATTGTTAACTCAACTTTCGGCACAATTCAACATCAGAAATGGATTCCCCAATGCGCAGCAAGGACAATGCCAACAGAAATCTCATCTTCAATGCATAGAAACCCAACGTCGAACATCTGCCGAAGAGCTCGTGCAAATTGAAGATCACCAACCCAAACCACTGGAGACGCTCTATTTCCTGATTTCGGAATTGTGATCGGGATGATCAAAACCCTAGCAGCCCAGAGCCGAGAAAAATAAAACCTGCTCGAGCTGCCAAGTTACCTCATTCTTTCAGGAATTCCGCCGGCGAGGATCTGCTCCATGCTTTGCGATCCAAGAATCTACTTCAGCGAAGCGGATCGCGCAACTATCCAAGTCCTGAAGAGCGATAAGCATGATTCAAGGCGGAGGGAGGTGAGGCAGAGGAACAGGAGGCGAAGGAGCCCAAGAAAAACGAAGCCCGGCTTCCGGGCGGGGCAATGGAGCCCCAATTTGGGGGGAGCAGAGAAGAATGGAGATGAGCAGAAGGTTGAGCTGACCTCTTGGAGTTCGCAGTGGCCAGAAGGGGAGAAAAAGGCGCCGCCTTGGACACTACCACCCTGTCAGGAGGAGCCCGAAATCGTGGGCGTGTCTCAACCGCGCCTACTGCTGATGCTGCTTACCCTGCCCTTTGCTCCCGTCGGCTTTCCTCCTCCTCCCCCAAATTGATCTCGATCGCTGCTGCTATTGCTGCTGCAACAGCTCTCTCTCTCTCTCTCTCTCTACCCCTCCCCCCTCTCTCTTCCTCTCTCTTCTGTTCCCCCCTCTTTTTTTCTCTCTCTTGCTGGCTCAGGTCTCTCTCTCGCGCTCGAGCTCCAATTTTCCTTTTTTTTCCTATTCCCCTCCCAATTTTTCCCTTTTTCAGTTGTCCCCCCCCCACTCTCTCGCACCACTGTAAGATTTTGGATTTTGGGGTCACACGGGGGTGGGGTGGAGGTATTAATCGGAAAATTTCCCTTCCACCGTGCTTGTCCATCACATGGCTCCTCTTTGTAACTCACGTCATCGTGTGGCCATATTTTATCACATCCACCAACGTTCTACGTGTGCAAGCTTCACACACACAGCAACTCTCACGGCTATATATCAGCATCTGATTTACATGCATTTTTGAATTGGAAAAACCCCAACTCGAGAACCAGAGATTTTTAATCCAATTTCGTTTAAAAGTAATTGATCTACAACTTGAAATTTCACTAGTTCGACTGATTAAAAATTCACCGATAAATCTGAGTTTCTTGTCGTTAGGAAATGATGAGGCCGAAAAAATTTTATGTGTTGTAATATTTCTAACATGTCATCTAGAACTTCTCCTTATAATGATAAAATTAAATTTTTATCTTTTTATGGATCGTCGACATAAAAAAAAAAAGAAGAAATGGCCCATCTTATAAATATACCACTACCAACTTCCAAAGTAATAAATGGACATAAGTGAAGAAAAATAATATGCATTTGTTGGTATGTCGTAGTTTATGTTCGAAGACATTCTCAAAGTCTTCAAACAATGATTACCAACCCCACCGGGGTGGTCAATTTTTTTTGATTTTTTTTTTACCGGTTGAGGGGGGGAGAGGAAGTAGGGAGGTCGTTGGAAAAGCTGGCGGCCTCACAAGTCAACCCGGGTGGATTGTTCGTCGTCCCCTGAGGAAGGAGGCCTCCAAAACCGCACGTTTCTTTTCCATTTTTGTTTCCCTCGTGCGCACGGGACACAGAAACACCGATGTGACGAAATGAAAAGGCGGTGGCGGCGGCACTGCGCTCTGATGGCGCTTTCACGCCGCACCACCGCCCTTCGCTTCTCGCAAAACATCCGAAGTCGCGCAATCTGTTTGGCGTTGACAACCACTCATCACACACTTTGACGTGTAAAAAACACTCAATATGATTGGTCCAGTTTTTCTTTGGCCATTGGATAACGGGGATGGGAATGGAAAACATGAGTCCGATATTGACACTCTATGGTGACTCTATTAACATATCTAGAGAGATGTCTACACGTGATATTTTTAGGGTCTGTTTGATAGCGAGTTAAGATGAGAGAGCGTGAGTTTCATCGCTCTTCTCACACATAAGGAGACTAATCGGAATCGATTAGTGCAATCGACTCTCAATGGTCACTTACGTTAATCATGTCCAGTTAACAAAGTGACTCTCGTAGCATAGAAGATAGAGCAATTAGGGGGCCCACCTCCACTAAGGTGACCCATCACATAAGGGCATGCACTACCCTCTCGGGGGAGTGCAATTTAGAAAATGCGCTCTCCCCTTAAAAAAAAAAACTCAACGTGATTGGTCCGGATAAAAGAGTGCGGTACCTTTCATGTTACAACAAGTCAAACATTTTGGAGTGTTCGAAGGTGGTAGGAGGTTGGTGGGGGTGCACCACCCAGCTGTGCTGCCCACTTCGATCTCAACAACGACGAAGAGAAGTACTGGAGCTGGGCCCATGGCGAATGTTATTGGATTATGATTATGATGATGATGATGGTTCTGTACTAAGTGGGGGATCTAATAAATAAACATGCATGCATGCATGCTGCGGAATTGAATAATCTCCTGTATTCGTCTTCTAGTGCGGCGTTTTGCCCCCTTCGACGTACACTCATCATAGACTTGCGAGGAAGTGGAGCCCTACCAGTGCTGGTACGTGTCTCAACATGTTTCATTTCCTCGTGCGTCGGTGTTCACTGGATCACGTGCCTCAATCCACTACAGTGACCCCTACGTACGTGCTTGCGGTTGTAGCTCATGAACAACGGAGTCGACATGCTTAATTATGATTTAAGTGTGTATGAACACGCTGGTGATGGTTAATGGGGAACTCGGTTATTGTATTAAATGTCTATATCAATATATAGCAAGTTTATTGTTGCTATTGGTAATAGTTGGCGGTAGACGTTTGGTTATATATGTTTATCCCTGATCACGTTTGGTGTCAGAAGGGATAAATCCAATTTATTTTCTAATCTCTATTCATTACTTCTAAAAAAAAGTACGTGCAGATATCTCAACTTAACAGCATCCTCGTTTGTAACTTAACATTAGGGATAAAAGAGTTTGTTTCGTATCGGGGATATTCGTAAATTCAAATACGTCTAGTTTATCTTTGTTTTCGAGATTAACGCGGGAGATAACTCGATCATTTAGTATCATCACTTGTATTATCCTCGTCAAGGTTCGTCGACTCGTAAATACGTATCAGATAGAGTTCATCTTGATAGATCTAGTACGAGTCAGTTCAAGTCTACCCAACTCAGGCCAAATAATTTGTTTGATTAACACCTTTGAAAGATAATCCAAATCATCTAACGCATTCATCCTCGTCAAATTTTAAATATTTATAATATAATTCAAAGTTTCAAATTCTTAAACATAATTTAAACTTAAAATTTTAAACTTCTAAAACATAATTCAAATTTGAAAGTTCAAGTTCTAAAACACAATAGAAATTTCAAACTTTAAACTTTTAAAACATAAACTCAGATAGTCCATACATCCATACACAATTACATAAAGAAACAATAGAAGATAATCATTTATTGAAGAATGACTTCATCATGTCTCGGTTTTGATTTCTTCCGAGTGTTGCGCCATGAAGGATTAGACCTCCCTAGACCCACTCTTGCAAACACTTTTTTCATTGTAACTGATTGTCTTCATTCTACAAGATATTTTTTCGAGCGAGAGACTCTATCTCCCTTACCAACACAGCCGTAATAGTTTCGTACTTGAACCAATACCTATTATTATTTACCATCACATGTGTGTTGCCATCCTAGGTTAACATTTTGTTCTCTTATGTCGTTTGGTATCGGGATAATTTAAGTGAATAATAGGTATAAGTCATTCCGAGTTAATTTATTCTTATTCTCATATGTGTTTGATATGCGAAGAGATAAATATAAGAATATTCATATTCTTCGTTTAGTAAAAATTGAGGATACAAATGAGAATAGATGCTTAAAAATGACGATATTGTCCTTCTTATCCTGGATGGTGGGGACACCGGATCCACTACTGGGCCCACTACTTGGAACCGACGTCGCACCGCCCCGATTGCACCGAGT
Source organism: Amorphophallus konjac (assembly GCA_022559845.1). Lineage (NCBI taxonomy): Eukaryota > Viridiplantae > Streptophyta > Magnoliopsida > Alismatales > Araceae > Amorphophallus > Amorphophallus konjac. The sequence continues at coordinate 205,285 of JAHNEJ010002773.1, read as the reverse complement.
TTGTGGCTCGGCGAAGACTCGGCGTCCTGAGTACGTATCCGTACGTATGTGTGTACGTGTGTATTTTACTATGATGGTATTTGAATTTTTAAACCACCATAATATTTTATTTGGGTCAAAAGTTATTGTATTTTATTGTTATTTAACCCCCAAGTCAAATAAGGGTTGTTGGATGGTTGGTGGGGTTTGTCTTGTTAGACTAGGGTATGAATCTAATTAGTGAAAGTTAGAAGGTCATATTGTTATAGCTCTCTTCCGATATAAAGAGGCTAATGTGTTACGTATGTTATATGAATGAATGAAAGTTTTTATGTTAAAGGAGCCTTGCCCCTTTGTTCACCCCTCTCCTTCCCTCTCTTCTCATTTTCGTGAGATCTGAGTGTCGCCCGGTGTGAGACCGTCCGGCGTGAGGCCGAGCTGTATGAGATAGTAGTTATCCATCCCGCCCTGTTCGCGTCCCGGAGTGCCGTCGATCCGTCTTCCACGTCGCCGCCGCGTCAAATTGGTATCAGAGCCCAACACGGCGGCTCCGTCCACCCGACGTCCCCGACGTCATCTCTCTTTCTCTCTCTAAGTTGTTAGAAGTGAAAAAAAAAGAAACAAAGAAAAAGAAGAAAAGAATAGTTGAGTTCTCTGTTGGTTGAGAGAAAAAAAATATTATAGAAAAAAAAAATTTCTCACCTCCAACGTTCTTTCTCTCCCTCTCTATTTCTCTGTTTCTTTCTCTTTCCCTCTCTCTGTTCTCTCTCTCGTTTGGCGCAAAACAAAAAAAGAAAAAAAAATTCTGTTCGCGGCACGGGGCCTCATCTCCCGTGCCGGATTCAAAAGGGGGAGCGGCCGTAACGGCCAACTCCTCCCCCTCCCGGCCGCCGCGCCCGGCGCCTGCCCACCGGCCCGCCCCGCGCCCGCCCGCCCAGCGCCCGCCCGGCCAGCCGCGCGCCCCGCGCCCCGCGCCCGCCCCACGCCCGCCCCGCGCCCGCCCGGCTCGTACCCCGCGCCCGCCCGACGCGAGCCCCGCGCCTGCCCGGCCAGCCGCCCCGGGCCCGCCCGGCCAGTCGCCCGCCTGCGCGCCCCTGCGCCCTGCCGGCCCGCCCTCCCTGCGCCCAGGCCCGCGTCCCTGGGCACTCGGCCGCCTGGCCCTGCGCTCAGCCGCCCGGCCCCGCGCCCAGGCGCGCCCGCTCCGCCCCCCCCCCCCCCCCCCCCCCGCCCGCGCCCGGGGCTGCTGCCACGCGCCCGTGCGCCGCACCGTGCCCCGGCGCCTGCGCCCGCCACCGCAGCGCCCGCCTGCGCCCCGGCCATTTGGCCACCCCGCCGCCTGTGTGTGTTGAATTCCCCCCCCAACCACCTGCCGTAAAACGTGCAGGAAAGTTTGGGACAAAGAAAGAGTTTGAAAAAAAAAAGAAGAAGAAGGGTTGAAAATGTTAGAAAAAGACAAAAGAAAAAGAGAGAAATAGGTTTGAAAAAAAAAACGTGTGGAAAAAAAAATAGAGTTTGAAAGAAAGAATTTGAAAAAAAAAGGTCAAAAAATAGGAGAAAGTCAAAAGAAATTGGGTGAAGTGTTGAAAAAGAAAAAAAAAGTGTGAACAAAAGTCAAAAAAAAGGGGTGATTGAAAAAAAAATATTAAATATATATCTATTTGATATAATCGTATATATATATATATTTATATATACATAATTTCATATATTATATACCTATTTAACTTATCATTTCCTTGGCACCCGAGTCCACAATCACGGCTCGATCAACGGTTGAGTCGCCTGATCGCTGACACACAGTCCGTAACTCACGGAGAGGGTGTCCCTAAGTCTCCTTGCACGGAGAAAGTCTGGAGTGATTTGTTCCCCTGCGTGGAAAATTTTAAAGTGGTCTTGTAATAATTCAATCCTCCCTGCGTGGAGTGACTTTTTGTAACCGCTCAAGCTTCGTCGACGTCGTGCGGGCACGCACGTCCCCGCTCGCCTTCGTCTCCGGTCGGAGTTAGACTTTTCAGTCTAGCTAGGTACGTGCTCCCCTCACTTGCTCATTTAATATCCTTTCAATTACCGCGCAAAGTGAGAGAGAGCCCGATCTATGCAGCCAGTCTCCTGAGTGCATCGCTGTGGACGGTGAGAGAGTGCTTGCTTGCACCTATTCTTTAGGCCCTAGACTGTCATATTAAGGGCACCATAATTGTCAGGAGGTAGTTTCACAACTACTTCGCCTACGGGCGAGCAACTCTCCCTGACCAGTCCCTTCAAACTTGGCCCTTTGCCAATTAGCCAACAAAATTCAAATCTATAGCTTGCTAATTCTCGGTCCTAGGATTGCATCATTTACGTCCGAGGTCGTGCATGCCACGTTGGTCTAGGAATTCATCTGGCCATCTAGAGCGCCCCTCAACGCTACCCATGGATCAAGTGAGCGTGACTGCTATGCTAGTCCAGCTCGAGCATAATCTCGTGGCCTACTTTGAAGAATCCATAGGCCAACTACGGACGGAACTCGATAAGAGGATCCGAGCCTTAGAGGATCGATTAAAAGGGGAGGAAGGAAGAGTGAATGGCCACGGCAATCCCGTAGCCAATCCTAGGGAGGAAAGAGAGCAAGTCCGCCCGAATCAGACTCCCCAAGGTAGAGAGCAAGAGGCCCGTACGCCTCGAGAGAGAGACCACGACGATGAAGATGTCATCCTACGGAACGTCAAGATTGACGCTCCAAGTTTTGATGGGTCCCTCAACCCCGCTACATACCTTGAGTGGGAGACCGGGATGGACCAATATTTTGATTGGCATCGCCGCATGACCCCTGCCACAAGGGTGAGGTTTGCCAAAATGAAACTCCTGGGTCAAGCCAAAACTTACTGGTGCAATGTTGAGAATCTCCTAGCATGGAGACGAGAGGAGCCTATTAGCACGTGGGAAGAAATGAAGGAGAAATTGAGGGAGAAGTATCTGCCACCTTCCTACCATCAGCGTCTTTTAGACCAATGGCAGAAACTCACCCAAGATGGAAAGTCCGTGGACGAGTACATCACCAAATTTGATGACTACTTCCTTCGGAGTCGAGTCATGGAGGATGCCTCTGTCACCCTCTCTCGGTTTAGGGCTGGCTTACACGAGCGTATTCAGCGGGAATTATTCTTGCGGGAGGTTAACACCCTCGAGCACGCCTACCAGGTTGCACGAGATGTTGAGAGGTTTCAAAGGGTGGCCCCACCTCGGGTTCCCATCTACCGCCAACCTGAACCCCGAAACCCCATAGTCCGCTATACTGAGAGAGCTGGCCCCTCCACCTCCTACGTCCCTACTGCTACCCCACTTAGGGCCGTTGCCCCTACGGCTCCTTTCCCACAGAACCCATTACCTGCACCCGCAGCTGTGCCTAGGCTGGAGTACACTCCACCGGTTGAGAGGAGAGATGACAAGGGAAAAGGAGTCGTTCCTAGCACCTCCCAAACAGCCCCTGTCTCGGGAGTCCGATGCTTCAGATGTCATAACCTAGGGCATATTGCCACCAATTTCCCAACCCGAGCCTTGGTTATCACCGACCCCCAGTTCATGGAGCTTCCACCTCAGGAAGGAGAAACCCTTGAGAGATATGAGGCCGATCCCGACCTCATCACCCAGTTTGAGGAGTTAGATGCAGGATATGATGGCACGCATGTCGAGTACATGCAAGTGGGAGATATTACCGAGAGTTCTAACCATGAAAGATTGGGTGTGGTCCGCTGCATCCTGGCACACCCACAGGAGGACGACTGGCATCGAACCTCCATCTTCCAAACCTATATCATGGTGAAAACCCAACCCTGCAAGGTGATCTTCGACAACGGGAGCTGTATCAATGCAGTCTCTTCAGACTTTGTCTGAACCTCCATCTTCCAAACCTATATCATGGTGAAAACCCAACCCTGCAAGGTGATCTTCGACAACAGGAGCTGTATCAATGCAGTCTCTTCAGACTTTGTCTCCCGTCTAGGTCTACCTACTCATCCTCATCCTAGGCCGTACAACGTGGCTTGGGTTGACGACACTTCTATTCCACTCACCACTACGTGTGTCATTCCCATCCAATTCCAGTCCTACCAAGGACAGATCCTATGTGACGTAGTGCCCATGAAGGTTGGTAGCATCATCCTAGGACGACCGTGGATCTACGATGTAGACCTTACTACATTCGGTCGGTCCAATGAGTGTTCCTTCTCCCACAATGGGAAGAGGATTCAGTTGCTCCCAACACCCCCAAAGGTGGTCACGGGAAAGAGTCCTACCTCCACACCCACTGCACCACCCAAAATTCGGGAGAATGCTCCAACCCCCACCAAAGGGAAGCTTCCCATTCCCTCCTCTCCTACACCTGTCATGTCCATCCCTAAGGCCCCTAAGGTTGACCATGACCCGATTAGGCGCCTTAACTTCATAGGTGTTCGTGAGATGAATAGAGAGGTTGCCGAGGGTGCCCCTGTCTGGGCTGTTATCATCACCATTACCTCTGAGGAGTCCCAGGTCTCCGTCCCACCCGAAGTCCAGGCAATCCTGCGGGACTTCCAAGACATCTTCCCGGAAGACCTGCCTTCAACACTCCCTCCCATGCGTGATGTTCAACACGCCATTGATCTTGTCCCCGGGTCCACCCTACCCAACCTTCCCCACTACAGGTTGAACCCCAAGGAGCATGCTGAGCTCCAAAAGATTGTCGAGGACCTTATCCACAAAGGTTTCCTCATGGTGAGCAAGAGCCCATGTGCTGTTCCTGCCTTGCTCACACCAAAGAAAGATGGCACCTGGCGGATGTGTGTTGACAGCCGCGCCATCAACAAAATCACTGTCAAGTATAGATTTCACATTCCCCGTCTTGATGACATGCTTGACATGATGAGTGGAGCCACTATCTTTTCCAAGATTGACTTGAAAAGTGGCTATCACCAGGTCCGGATTCGACCAGGGGACGAGTGGAAGACAGCCTTCAAAACCAAAGAAGGTCTGTATGAGTGGCTCGTCATGCCGTTTGGACTATCCAATGCCCCCAGCACATTCATGCGGCTTATGACGAAAACCCTTCGACCCCTCATTGGTCGCTTTGTTGTCATCTACTTTGACGACATCCTCATTTATAGCCACAACCCTCAGGACCACATTCACCATTTGAGGGAGGTCTGCGAGACCCTGAGGAAAGAAACCTTGTTTGCCAACCTGACTAAGTGTGAATTCATGACAGATCGGGTCACTTTTCTCGGATTTGTGGTTTCCAGTCATGGAGTGTCTGTGGACCAATCCAAGATCCGAGCCATAGTAGACTGGCCAGAGCCCCAGAATGTCCATGACGTTCGAAGTTTCCACGGACTAGCCACCTTCTACAGACGCTTCATCCAAGGATTTAGCACCATTATGGCACCCATTACAGATTGCATCTGTAAGGCAAATTTTGAGTGGACCAAAGCCGCCTCCCAGGCTTTTCTTGCCATAAAGGAGCTTATGACCAAAGCCCCTGTCCTCCGCCTACCAGACTTTTCCAAAGTCTTTGAGATTTCCTGTGATGCATCTGGCGTAGGAATAGGTGGGGTGCTTAGCCAGGAGAGCCACCCTGTGACTTATTTCAGTGAGAAGCTTTCTGATGCAAAGCTTCGATACTCCACATATGATAAGGAGTTTTATGCCGTGGTCCAAGCCCTCAAACACTGGAGACACTATCTCTTACCACAAGAGTTTGTCTTATACTCGGACCACGAGGCTTTGAAATTCCTTAGTTCTCAGAAGGGTTTAAACCCTAGGCATGGTCGGTCGGTAGAATTCCTCCAGTCTTTAACTTTTGTCCTAAACCATAAGGCTGGAAAGGACAATAAGGTGGCCGACGCCTTAAGTCGAAGGGTCTCCCTTCTTTCCACTGTTCGGGTAGAGGTCACGGGATTTGATCGCATGAAGGAACTCTATGGAGAGTGTCCTGATTTTGGCCCTACCTATTCTGCTCTGTCTGCTGGATCCACGACAGCCTTTTCTGACTATCTACTCCAGGATGGTTTTCTATTTCGAGGACAGCAACTCTGTGTCCCAAGGACTTCTGTTCGGGACTTTCTGATTTGGGAAATACATGCCGGAGGTCTTGCTGGTCACTTTGGCCGCAACAAGACCATCCATTCTGTAGAGGAGCATTTTTATTGGCCTGGCCTGAAAAAAGATGTGGCCAAGATTGTAGCCCAGTGTCGAACATGCACTATGGCCAAACAGGTCAAACAGAACACTGGTCTCTATACTCCTCTCCCTATTCCTGATAGACCATGGGTTGACATCAGCATGGACTTCATCCTTGGCTTACCTCGTACTGCTCATAAGCATGACTCCATCTTTGTGGTAGTTGATCGGTTCTCTAAGATGGCCCACTTCATTGCATGTTCCAAAACCTCTGATGCATCTAGAGTGGCCCACTTATTCTTTGATGAAGTCGTCCGTCTGCATGGCCTTCCCCAAACCATAGTGTCTGACCGAGATGTCCGGTTCACTAGCTATTTTTGGAAGACACTTTGGCACCTAGTTGGCACCAAACTGAAGTTTTCCACTGCCTATCACCCCCAAACTGACGGGCAAACTGAGGTCGTCAATAGGAGTTTAGGGAATCTGTTGAAGTGTCTTGTAGGGGAACATTCCGGGACTTGGGATCTTCTTTTGCCCAGAGCCGAATTTGCATACAACAGCTCTATCAATAGGTCCATAGGCATGAGTCCATTTGAGGTCGTGCATGGCTACAAACCTAGGAAACCTGTGGATCTCATTCCCCTTCCCCTCGAGTCTAGAACGTCCAAATCAGCTGAGGAATTTGCACAGCATGTCAAAAGTCTGCATGAGTCAATTAGCAAGCAAATCAACCTCAGTAATGAGACTTATAAAAAATTGGCTGATTCGCATAGGCGTCATCGTGAATTTCAAGAAGGTGACTTGGTTATGGTACGGGTCCGACCCGAACGACTCCCCTCGGGAGCCGTTAAAAAGTTGCAGGCCCGTAGTGATGGACCCTTCCCAATTCTGCGGAAGATTGGCTCCAATGCTTATGTTGTGGACTTACCTCCCGAATATGGGATTAGCTCGACTTTTAATGTGGCAGATCTAGTGGCCTACAAGGAACCCACAGCGATTCCTAGTGACCCTTTCGAGCCTTCTCCTCCCATTGAGAGTGAGCCCACCCCTGTGCGTCCCACAGCCTCGAGAGTACCGCGCGAGCACATTGAGAGGATACTGGATGAGCAGGTGACCACTACACGAAGCAGGGTGTACCAGCGCTACCTTGTCCGCTGGCGGGACCGTCCACCTTCTGACGATTCCTGGATCAGCCGGGAAGATCTCCAGCGCCTCGATCCAGATCTGCTGGAGCACTACCACAGCAGTGTCCCCCCTTACTCGACGGAGTCGAGTTCCAGCCACCCCGGGAGGGTTGGTGGGGACACCGGGTCCACTACTGGGCCCACTACTTGGAACCGACGCCGCACCGCCCCGATTGCACCGAGTTTGTGGCTCGGCGAAGACTCGGCGTCCTGAGTACGTATCCGTACGTATGTGTGTACGTGTGTATTTTACTATGATGGTATTTGAATTTTTAAACCACCATAATATTTTATTTGGGTCAAAAGTTATTGTATTTTATTGTTATTTAACCCCCAAGTCAAATAAGGGTTGTTGGATGGTTGGTGGGGTTTGTCTTGTTAGGCTAGGGTATGAATCTAATTAGTGAAAGTTAGAAGGTCATATTGTTATAGCTCTATTCCTATATAAAGAGGCTAATGTGTTACGTATGTTATATGAATGAATGAAAGCTTTTGTGTTAAAGGAGCATTGCCCCTTTGTTCACCCCTCTCCTTCCCTCTCTTCTCATTTTCGTGAGATCTGAGTGTCGCCCGGTGTGAGACCGTCCGGCGTGAGGCCGAGCTGTGTGAGGTAGCAGTTATCCGTCCGGTCCTGTTCGCGTCCCGGAGTGCCGTCGATCCGTCTTCCACGTCGCCGCCGCGTCATTGGGTTAAGGCACACTATGTTATTCTTTGTTTGGATGGGATAAGAAGATTTAAAATAATTTATTTAGTGAAATTACTTAACTTATTAGATTTTACAATCATGATTATGACTAATAAAGGTTAAAAATATATATCTTAATAATAAAATATATTATTAGTTATAAATTTATTATAAAATTTATTTTATTAATAATCTAAGATAATATAAATAAATATATTAATGACAAAAAATCTTTTAAAACTATTTAGTAAGAATGATACTAATGATAATAATTATATTTTCATAAATATGTGAGTAAGTAAATAGTACAACTTAACTTTAACATATTTATGTTATGTAACGTAACGTAACGATTATTATTTGTTAATAAATTAAATAATAAATAGCATATCATTAAAAACATAAATAAAATGATTTTAATTAAAATTAGTGATAAACACATACACTTCTTAATAATTTTTTTACTTCAAATTATTTGTTAATAATAATGAGACTTTTGATCAATCTAATTTTTTACACATTTCTTAGTCCCACTCTCCCCTGTTAAAATGAGACTTAAAACTCTATCTTAAATCGGACTAAAATCAAGTAAATTTTGATTACTTATTGTATTAATTTTTAACATTTTGGTCACTCAATATAACTACTATCATATTCACAGTATTTACTTTGGTTAAAATTTAAACTTTATATATAATTTAAACATTCGCATAAAAGATGAATAATTCACGTGTAATCTAAATAACGAGTACCGGTGGCCCAAATAATATACGCACACGTACAATCTACCTGACCAGTTAGCAAACATAAATTAATGCGAAATAAATTATAACAATTGAGAACATGCTACAAAAAGAAAAAGTTTTACACAAAAAGTTTCATTTGTACATGGCTTCACAAATGATAGTCCAAAAAAAGAAAATCATATCACTTGTTATTATATAATTTTAATTGATCAAATTTTGTCAACAAAGTTTTACATAACTTCACAGTTAGATCGGCTGCAAATTTCTCCATCTCGATTGTTTTTCTTAAATCTTGCAAGAGTGCATGCTCTTCAATCTGTCCTCCTGTTGTAAATATGCTAGACATTTCTACTGTCTGTTCATTCGAAATCTGTTCCTGAAAAAGGTGAATGATATAGTTTCAAAGTAAAGAATTAAGTGTAAAATATATGAACTTGATAAGAGTAAGTGAGATGAGGCTCAGAACATCATGACACAATGTAATCACATAGATCATATTCTATCAAATTAGTTGGGGGTTGCCGTTAGGCCATCCACCCAATCATCATTGCCTCGTTTATACCTGGTCAGACCGAGAGTTTGATATTGGGAAGGAGTTTAATACCAACAGGGAAGAATGGGAGCACTTGAATAATGGGAAGGAGCTGTCTCCACAGTCACACACACACACACTGTGGGAAGGAGCTAACTCAGTGAAACTGTTGAATCCAGAGCTTGGTTAAGAAAGTGACTGTGGGTGTAATGTTGATTGGGTCAGTCTATGCAGAAAAAGATTTGCCAACAGGTCAAATGGATTGCTTCAGGTTTGTTCATCCTACAAAACGGACTTTCATTGATATGGTGTGTGCGGTGTTGACCTTGTTTGGTTTTTAGTGCATTCATCAGCCTCTCTGAACCTTGCTTGTTCAACATTTTATGATGAGGTCCCACAAATTAAAAGCTAACAATAACACCCACAGTTGATGAGATTATCTTTTCAGTGTGGAGAACTCAGTTTAAAAAGATGTAAGCAACAAACACTAAAGTGACTGTTCTTTGAGCGTACAATGTTTGCAATTGGTAGAGGGTAACAGGCTGGATGGAGATGACAGAGGTAGAATTTTATTGGTGTCATCTGCATGGGAGATTTGTAGTGGATGCTGGTGCAGGTTTCAAGTGGCGATGATGTCTGGTAAACATACAGCTCAGTTGTTATTGTTTGGCAGCAAGGAGGAACCTGTGAAGTATTTTTCTCATTTTCTGTGCCTTCACTAGGGAGATATGACTCTTTGTTAGACAGGTGGGGGTAAGCTCTATATCAGCTAGGTAGTATCGGATTATTTCCGAAGCATTGGGAGAAAACTTGGATTCTGAAGGCTGATGGCAAGATCTTATGGTTAATCTTTCACGCACTCTTTTGACTACGTGGATGAATACAAGGCTATTTATGAGATTGTCAAGAGACAAAGCGGAGGTCTGCAAGCATGTCTGGGATGTGACTAAAAGGTGGGCATCCTCTTTTAGATGTGTCAAAGAAGAAATATAGTGCACTAAGGCAAATGTTGTCATTTTTGAGTTGCTGGTAGTTGGAGATTCGCCTGGGGTATTGTAGAAACACAAAATTTAAAAATGAGAAATAAAATTTTTAATTTCATTATGTAATTAAAATTTTCATGTAATAATCAAATTATATTTTTACTATATGAAATAAACTAGTTTATTGAATTTACTTGAATTAACTAGAAGTAAATAGATATTAAATACTTTAGACCTTAGATAAATCATAGTAAGCCCAATAAAAGTCCATGTAATGGATTAGGATTACAATTGGCCCATTGGATAATGCATAATGGGCTGAATTAATGGTTAAAGGATTCAATAAAGGTTAAATTAACCTTAAATTCGTAACATGTGTTTAATATGATATTTAAGGGATTATAATAACCTAATTTCTAGAAGGTTGGTATAAAAATCGACCGTTAGCTAACAGCCCACATTGGACCAGCCGTTTTTACATTGGTTTCACACCAAATGGAGGCTAGGTTAAGAGGAGAAATTAGACTTTTCTTCTAATTCGGAGTTGGGAAGTTTGACATTGTTAGGCAAGGAATCTTGACACATTTGGCTAAGTTTTGGCTATAAATAGAACCCCATTCGACCCTCAAACCATCCATGGAGGTTAAGTATACGCTGCTGTGAAGATTGGTGGAGATTTGAAGGAAGATTTGGAAGATCAAAGGGTTTTCTTGTATTTGGGGATATTTCTTTAGATCCGTCTAAAGGTAGGTATCTCTCAGGCTAAACTTCAATTAAATCATGCCATCTTGTTCGTTTTTCTGTCCTCTTTCCATTGATAGCTCATTTGTTAAATTCCGTTATGAAATGAGCAAGTTATGGTCATTTTATTGGAGGGGTATTCCCGTTTTTTCATCAGGTCCAGAACGCGCTATACATCAGTAGCGCGTTCTGAACGCGCTGGCCCGACATAGCGCGTTCACACAGTGTTTCGCGCTATACATCAGTAGCGCGTTCTGAACGCGTTGGCCCGACATAGCGCGTTCACACAGTGTTTTTCCCGCCCCTCTGGGGTCAAACATTTAAAAAAAATTATATTTTCAGAACGCGCTACTCAAGGATAGCGCGATATTCAAAGTCTAAAATAACTCAAGCCCACATCCTATGCCCCTTGGGTCCTAACTCAAGGGTGAGCCCTCCAACATATAAAGCCATGCAAATTTTTGTAACTTCCAATGTGGGACTAAACTTAAGTCATTATACAATAGGAACTATACCCTTTGAAAATTCACGTTAATTGTACGCATTTAGTCACCAAAAGTAAGAAAATGTAATATTAACATGTTTTAATTCTTACAGCATGTTAAAATTTTATTTTTGTAGAATGGAATTATTTTTACATGTAAAAATCTAATTTTCACCATATTAGTTTATACATACTAAAAATTATTTCCAACATGTTAAAACTATTTCCAGCATGTTAAAAGTGACTTCCAATATAATAAAATTATTTTATACATACTGAGATATAAAAATTATTTTCAGTATATTTAAACTATTTTTCAACATGATAATTCTATTTTCCTATCAAATAATTAGCAAATAAATGTAGAAAAATGATTTTTAGCATGATAAAAATTATGTTGTTATCAAAAAATTTCTGTAAGCAGCATGGTAGACATATCTTATCATCCTATCAGTAAGTTAATGTATGAGAATTATTTTAGCATGTTATGTATTAATTTTAGCATGTTAAATATTAATTTCTAGCATGTTAAAAATTAAATCCAGCATGAAAATTTTATTTTAACCATCTTATCAGTAAAGTAACATATAAAAATCATTTTCAACATGTTAAGATTATTTTCAGCGAATTAGAGTTATTTTTGACATAAAATTCTATTTTATTATCATACGGTTAATTAATGTATGATTAAGTACTAATATCTAAACTCATAGTTGTAATTCATAAAGCATATATTTTCATAACTAAAACTCTATGTTTTATGATTCTGAGATTTAGCTAAGATATTTAAAAATTAATTCTAATCAATTACTATCTTAAATTTTCTTCCTACTTACCGTTCATTTTTGAACTCCACGACTTAATGTCGTTAAACATTATGCCTTAAATTGTTATCCACTTTTCTTGCAACTTCTGAAATTGTGTCAAATCTGTGCTTATTACAAACAGCATATTCTTGAAAATTCTTGGCCATATACATTAAAGTGGATGTCTAAACGTACTTGGGATCTTCGGATCCATATGACTCAATGCCTGACATTAATGGGGCCCGATCTGGTCCTGGGGGGAGCGCCCGAAAATACTTGTGCCCATGGGAGTTGATTGACCAACGGTGTGACATTGCACCGAAGTGCATGTTAGATTTACTTGATACGACATTCCACTATTCGTACTTGTTTACTTGAAAATTACATGAATTACTTGACTTGCGTGAAAATGACCAATTACATGAAATTCTTTACTTGTTCAAAGTCATTACTTGGAAATTCATCTTGATATCATATCATCTCAATTACTTGAAAATTCTATTCATGTTTATACACTTCCCGATACAAGTTAGAAGATTGTTTAAATTGCTAACACTTAAAGATTGCCTGGTTCATAGAGATATAAAATCCTACTGAGCTTTTAGCTCACCCTACGTTTTGGTTAATTGTTGCAGGAAATGAAAATATACAAGGGATTGGACAAGAGTGAGAGAGTGATTTTCCTTTTTACCTAGGTTTATGTAGATCATTAGTGTTTTACAAGAATGATGTACTTTGGGATTGGAAGTTTGTAATTGCCTTTATGGCTTATGAATTAGTGATGTAACTTCATTTTGATGGAATAAAAGTATCATTTTTCCGTTCATTTCTGACTTTAGAAATAAAATTGTACATGCTCTGATCGACACGCGTGTTTACGACTCGTCGCGCCCTCGATATTCCGCGTCGGGACGTGACAGTCTTTGTGATATCAGAGCCTAGGTTACATAAAATCTTAGGTTTCACAATTACAGGTTCATTCTTAAACATAGTTTTCCCTCTAACATAGGATCTAGATCAATATCTAGAAAATTGATAGATCTTGAACTTTCCCGATAAGTTTTGGGTAGAAACGCGGGTTAAGTTTTAAGGAAAAGGGAATTATCAGGAAATAAATACCAAAACAAAAATAATAAACCTTGGAATTATGGTTTCAGGCTAATTCTCGTAAATGGCCGCCGAGAGAGCTCAATGGCGTGAGATGCAGCGCACGGTTCAAGGCTTAACCCAAGCCCTCCAACATGTTGCTCAGGGAGGAGCAAACCGAGGAGCGGGAGATTTGCATAGGAATTTTCGAAGCATGAACCCTCCCGAGTTCGCAGGATCTACGGATCCGGATGAAGCCGAACACTGGATTAAGGAGATCGAGAGGATATTCCGAGTCATGCAATGCGCTGACGAGGAGAAGGTCCTACTCGCTACTTTCCAACTGGAAAGGGATGCACGTGCCTGGTGGGAATCGGTCGAAGCTACTTTACCGCACGATCAAATTTTATGGGAAGAGTTCGTGGAACACTTCAATAGTAAATACTTCTCCGACCGAGTACAAGAAAGGAAGGCTGCCGAGTTTGCCGCTTTGAAGCAAAGGGGTTTATCAGTTGCGGAATATGAAGCTCAATTTTTGAGATTATCTCGGTACGCTCCACATCTCGTGGGTACTGACAAAATGAAGGCACGGAGATTTCTTAATGGCCTTAAGCCGCAATATATTACTCAACTCGCCCCGATGGATATTCAATCATATTCTGATATCTTACGGAGAGCACAACTCCTAGAAGATGCAACAGAGTTATCGGATCGCATCCGAGGAAGGGAAGCCAAGAGAGATCAAGTTACTAGGTCCAGAAGTTTCAAACTTTCCTTCGGGAAGAAAAGGCCCAATGACGGGCATAATTTCATCAAGGATGGGCGAAATTTCAACAAAGGTGGACGTAATTTTCAAGGGGACAAGAAATCGAGGACATTCGACAAGCAAATTGTCCCTATATCGGCAACATCAAAGGAATTATGCAAATACTGCGAGAAGCCCGGACATAAAGCTGAGGAATGTTGGAGAAAGCCCGGTGCATGTCTTCGATGCGGGAGTCGGGAGCATAGCATCCCGAATTGCCCTCTTCTCAACGAGTAAGTTCCATCACCGGCAAAGCTTCCTATTATTGCCAAGAAGCCAGGAAGACTTCAAGCCCTTATGGGTAAGGAACCTACCGAGGAAGGAGGCATCGTGGAAGGTACTCTTTTCACATACTCCAAGCCTGCCTCTGTCATATTTGACACCGGAGCTACGCATTCATTTATATCTAGAAGATTTGCTGGTCTTTTACCTATGAAGCCTGTTCCGTTAGATTCTACACTCACTATCATTACCCCTATTGGAATGGGAACGGAGATTAAACACTTCTATCCTGATAGTGAAATTCTAATTAGTGGTTATAACTTACCCGCTGATTTGGTATGCATGGAGATGGAAGGATATGATGTTATTTTGGGTGCCGATTGGCTATCTACACATGGAGCTAGTGTCAATTGCAAGTTGGGTACGGTAACTTTTATGGGTTACCCCGACCTTCTATTTTCTGGCATCAGGCATTCTAGACACATACCTCAAATTTCGGCCCTCAAGGCCGAGAAATTCTTAAGGAAGGGTTGTGTCGGTTTCTTAGTTTCTATCACTATGACCGAGCACACGGAACCCGTTCTAAAAAAGGACATTCCTATCGTTCGGGATTATTCTGATGTATTTCCGGACGAGTTGCCTGGTATTCCACCTGAGAGAGAAGTAGTTTTCTCTATTGATTTAATTCCGGGAGCGGCACCCGTTTCTAAAGCTCCATATCGGATGTCTGCCGTAGAAATGAAGGAGTTAAAGTATCAATTATTGGAATTACTGGAGAAGGGGTTTATCCGACCAAGTACTTCACCTTGGGGAGCCCCGGTCTTATTTGTCAAGAAGAAGGATGGTTCGATGAGACTATGTGTTGATTATCAGCAATTGAATCAACTCACCATCAAGAATAAATATCCATTGCCGAGGATTGATGAATTATTCGACCAGATTTCTGGAGCGCGATATTTCTCAAAGATCGACCTTCGATCTGGTTATCATCAATTGAAGATCAAAGAAAGTGATATTCACAAGACTGCATTCCGGAGTAGGTATGGACATTACGAGTTCACCGTTATGCCTTTTGGCTTAACTAATCCGCCTGCCGCATTTATGCAAATGATGAACATCGTATTCAGGCCGTACCTCGATCAATTTGTGGTTGTCTTCATTGACGACATTTTGATCTACTCCAAGTCAAAGGAAGAACATGAGGAACATCTCAAGAATGCCCTTCAATTATTAAGAGATCACAAGCTTTATGCCAAATTAAGCAAGTGTGATTTCTGGTTGGAGGAAGTTTCTTTTCTCGGTCACATAATTTCCCGGAATGGTATCACCGTAGATCCTTCAAAGGTCGAGGCCGTAAAGAACTGGGAAAGACCTACTAGTGTGACGGAAATCCGAAGCTTTTTGGGATTGACTGGATATTATCGAAGATTTATCAAGGATTTCTTAAAGATCGCAGTATCATTAACAAGATTGACAAGGAAGGAGAATCCTTTTATATGGTTCGAGGAATGCGAGAAAAACTTTCAAACTTTAAAGGATTGTCTGACGACTGCTCCTATTCTCACATTACCTACGGAAGGAGGAGGATTTGAAGTATATGCTGATGCATCTGGAATTGGCCTAGGTTGCGTATTAATGCAACACAGCAAGGTCATAGCTTATTCTTCACGGCAATTGAAGAAACACGAGGAAAATTATCCCGTACATGACCTAGAGCTGGCAGCTGTGGTCTTTGCTTTGAAGATCTGGCGACATTATCTCTATGGCGAAGTCTTTACGGTGTATTCTGATCACAAGAGTCTCAAATATTTATTCTCTCAAAAGGAGCTCAATATGAGACAAAAACGGTGGTTGGAATATTTAAAGGATTTCGACTTCTCTATACAATATCACCTAGGAAAAGGTAATGCCGTAGCTGATGCACTTAGCCGAAAACTAATGGCTTTATTATCGAGCTTGATGGTTAAAGAATGGCATCTACTTGAAGAAATGGCCAACTTAAACCTCAATATGGAGGAGAAGGAAGGCGGAGTCTTTATTGCTAATATTCGACTCCAACCCGAGTTACTCTCAGAAGTTAAGGAACGGCAAGGTGATAATCCGATGATCATTGAAATTAAAGACAAATTAGATCAACGATCGGATTTCCTTTTGGCTGATGATAGAAGGTTATTATTCAAAGGAAGAACTTGTATACCCGATTGTTCTACTATCAAGGGTAAAATCCTAGAAGAAGCACATCGGTCAATGTACACTATTCACCCCGGTGCTACAAAAATGTACCAAGACCTCAAGAGAACATTTTGGTGGCCTAATATGAAGAGAGAGGTAGCCGAGTTCGTAAGCCGATGTTTGGTTTGTCAACAAGTCAAGGCCGAACACCTCAAACCGGCTGGCAAGCTCAAGCCTCTCGAAATACCGGAATAGAAATGGGATAGTATCGGTATGGATTTCATTGTTGGTTTACCAAAGACCCGAAGTGGTTTTGATGCTATATGGGTAATTGTTGATCGGTTAACTAAGTCCGCTCACTTTCTACCTATCAAGACTAGATGGACTGTGGATGTTCTAGCCGCTTTATATATCAAGGAGATCGTAAGACTGCATGGTATTCCAAGCTCTATCATTTTGGACCGAGATCCGAGATTCACCTCCCATTTCGGACCGAGATCCGAGATTCACCTCTCATTTCTGGAAATGTTTACAATCAGCTATGGGCACTAGGCTAAGGTTTAGTACGGCTTTTCACCCTCAGACGGATGGATAAACCAAGAGGACGAATCAGATTATTGAAGATATGTTGAGAGCATGCATGATTGACTTCGGTGGTAGTTGGCATGAACACTTACCGCTGACTGAGTTCGCTTATAACAATAGCTATCAGTCGAGTATTCAAATGGCACCATTCGAAGCATTATATGGCCGAAGTTGCAGATCGCCTCTATGCTGGAGCGAGGTTGGTGACAAGGGATTGATTGGTCCCGACATTGTCTGGTGAGGACACGAGACGCTATCCTCGACGGAGCACCCGGCACACTTCCTCTTCCTTGTGGCTCGGTGATCACGGCATCTACTAGTGGACTTTTCTCACATTAGGCCGTGTTGGGCCTTAGGTTGGTCCCTGCGTGGACTCGTTATCTAATTATTTTCTTTATTGTCAGACTATTTATTTAGGTGTTGTTGGGCTTTATTTTGTTGGGCTTAGTCTTGGCCCAAGGGTTAGGATTAGGGTTAGGGCTTGAGGAAGAGGGCGCCTCCATCATTTGGACAAGGGGCGCCACCTTCCTCCCTTGCCCCTTCCCTTTCCCACCTTTCCTATTTGGGCGCCCCCCATTTTCCCCCCCTTTCCACCTCCTCTTTCCCCTTGGGCGCACCCCTTTCCTCCTTTGATTGGAGAAGGGCTGGCCGCCCCCCCCCCTCTCCCCTTCCTTGGTCGCCCTCCCCTTCCCCCCTTGGCTAGGGATGAAACCCTAGCTCTTTCCCCCGGCTATATAAGCCTTGTAATTTCTCTTAGCAAAGGAATTAATGAATGAATTTTGAAGATTGTGCTTGAAGGTGGCTGCGCCCCCCTCTCTCTTTCTCTCTTCTCCTGCGACGGGAGATCGGCGAGGTGCGACGCCTCAGCCCCCGGTGGACTCCGGGGTTCCCCTTTACCCTCTTCTTCTTCGTCTACGGTTCGTGTGCGGAAGATCAGATTTCTACACCGACTTGCAGCAGATCTCGCCCCCTCTCTTGGACGAGTTTGGCTCCCTCCTATTTTCTGGAGATACGTTGGCGGATCAGCTTCGCGTTGGCGCTGGTTTCGCGTCAATCGGAGGTCGGCACCGCCCGTACCGATTTTCTCCGTCGACCTGCGCCAGCACCCCCTTCTCTGCTCGCCCAGCAGGGAGGCCCTTCTTGCGAATTTTCCCCAGGCCTCCACGCTGCGCCTTTTACCCTGGTTTCTTCAGGGTTCGTAGATCTCCAGGTCCTCTGTCCGACGCCGCCGACGGCGTCACGTTTCGACGTCGTCACCGTCCGTGGCAGTCGTTCTAGTGGGCTTGCGCCGGCGGGCCTGCACAGTCCGGCCAGCGAATCAACACCAACTTCCAGCGGCTCCTGCGACTAGTACCGGCGTCATCTGCCCGCGCCGTTTGACCGAGGACGACTTCTACCAGTCAGCTTCCACCTCCAACCGGCCTGGACCTGTTCGGATACCAGAAGGCCGTTTTCCGGATTTTACCGTCGGCGTGCGCTGTTCTGCGACCCCAGAACCAGACCTGAGTTGCAGCAGCGCCCACGGCCACCACCGGCGGAACCAGCGCGTCCCCTCTGACCGGAGCGTACCTGCAGCAGTCAGTGACACGTCCTCCCTGACGGCACCTCATTCGGACGTCGCCTCAGTCCGTGGGACCCATCTTCGTCCAGGCGCGCGCGATACCGATTCTGCAGCATCGTGCCGTCACCGAGTGCGGCCCGTCAACCCGTGCCCGGCAACCCGAATGCTTTGTTTGTAGCCTGTTACCTCCCTGCGAGGAGTGGGCCGTTATTGGGTTGTATTTTATTGGTCTTCAGTGTATCGGGTTGTTGGTCCACGGCCGGGGTTCCTTTCCCACGCCTTGGCGTGGAGGTACGCGTTCCGACTCCTCTCCTGTTGCTTGCTCTTTTAGTATGCTTTTGACTATGCCGCGTGAGAGAGAGTAGGCGCCTAGCTATTTGTTATCATCACTGCGGATTGTGAGTGAGAGCATCCTTCCCTAGCACTAATCAAGCATCGAGTTAGGACTCGATTCCCCTAGTCTTTGGGGTTTGACTACACGCCTAGGCACGTGCGCCTCCCTCATTGGGACGGCCGCGGTCGGAGTGTCTGTTGAGAGACGTCCCTCCATCTGTGGGATATCACGGTGGTCAGCCATTTGGCGACCCTTGTGCGTACTATTGCTGGCCCAGTTAGAGTCTTTGTGACTCTTAGTCCGTGTCGGTCCCCGTCCCCCATCAAAGTGGTATCAGAGCTTAGGGAACCAGTTTGTTCTAACAAATTGGGGTCTTAGGTCATTTGCATCTTTAGGTTGTCTAGGGCACATTTGAGTCCATTCTGCCCTTCGCATTTCCACTTCAAAAGGGTCGTGTCTAATCCCCATAGTTGCCCCGCATGTCCATCCCATAGGAACCCCTCAAAGAGTCCCATGGATTCTCAATTGTTTAGCCCAGCTGATTTGTGGCATATCTCTCAGGGGCATGGGTACCACCCCATCCCATTCCGTAGGCCCGAAGCGCCTACATTTGACGGCTCCCATGACCCGAGTGTCTACCAAACTTGGGAAGCCGCCATGGATAGATATTTTGACTGTTATCCTATGTCCGGAGCCACACAAGTCTCTTTTGCTAGAGAGAAGCTTCTGCATAAGGCCAAGGATAAGTGGAGACATATTGAGGGTTTGAGAGGCATTAGGTGGCAAAAGCCCATCGAATCGTGGTGGGATATGAAGAAAGAGCTTAGGAGGGTCTATGTTCCCCAATCGATCACCTCCAACCGACCCCACCCAATTACATACGAACAAGTGGGTCCTAGTCGGAGGCAACGAGCCCCACACATAGAAGAGCCTAGACCCAAGCCCAAACCAAATGACTACGGGAAAGTCCATCATGATCTTCCTACTCCAACCCACACCATTGCCCAGCTTGTGCAAATGATTTCGGATCGGTTGGATAGGAGGGATGCTTATCTTAACTCACTGTGGCCCTCTAGCCCACAGTCCGCTCCGCCTCCGAGCTCACGCCTACCACCACCCCCGGAGTCCACCCCTGTGACCCCCTATAGTGGGAATGCTCGGTTCTCTGACCGACGTCCTTCACATTCCCCTATCTTGGAGGACACACATTCGGAGGGGGCCCCACCTGGGTTTATTCCAGTGACTTATGAGGCAGGACAGGAGTTGGTTGAGGAGTACCTAGCTGACGTTGAGGAGTTAAGGAGTGAGCCTATGGAGCTTCTAGTCGTGCCTATACCTATGGAGGTTGGGGCTGACACTTTCAGCCTAGCACCCTTGATAGAGAGCCAAGGCCCCACCCACTTCATAGAGGACTCATTTTCCTCACTTGAGGACAATGCTTTTGCCCCTCATCTGGAGCCATCCTTGTCTCTCGAGGGTGAACTTGTCATTGGAGAGCCTCTAGATAGCTGGTTAAGGAAGAGTCCTCATCTGGATGTCTTGATTCCTTACTACCCACCCTTAGAGCCAGCCCTTCCTATTGTCCCCATTAACTCCTTTCACACAACTTTTCAGTCCTTCAGGTTTATAGAAGATGTGAGGGAGTTTCTTAGGAGCTTGGATTGCCAATGGGAGTTGACCTACATGTTGGCCTTAGGGTCAGACCAACCTTATAGTCATAGCTTTATATTCCCTGCCTTGGGCTCCATTACCTCGGTTTACACCATAGGTCATATCACCTCTGAGGTTCTTTTATTCTTTCCCGTCCTGGATGAACTCGATTGCGTCCCCTCTTATGGCAATACGATCTTGAGGAAGGAACAGTGCCTCCCTTACCTTTCATGTGAGCCCCTTGCCCCATCCATCCTTTTGCCTGAGGGTGGCTATCTGCACCAGGGTGAATGTCACACTTGGGCAAGTATTGTGAAGGGACCTGTCGGGAGGGGGTATCATTTCTTTGACCCTTTCGATCCCCTCCCTAGTGAGCCTCCCGATTCGTATTCTTCCCCCCCCCACCTTATCGAGGAGGTCCTTTATCACACCCCTTCCACCCATGCTCGCCAACGTCTCACCCAGCCTACATTCACACCTCAGAGCTTGGTAGGAAAGGATCATCGGTCTTCGTCTCATGCATCTTCAGGGTCATTTAGGGGTTGGTCTCATATAGGGGATGTCATGAGAGAGTTTGGGCAATCTAGTCCCCATGAGTCTACCACATTCTGTAGGGCACCCATGCACGATAGATACAACTTTGGTTGCCCAGGTCCTCCCTATGTTGCTCAGTCAAGTAGGTGTCATAGCCATGCTAGGTCCGTTTTTGGATGTCCAGGACCACCATTGCATTCATACAGGCATCGATCCACTCAGCTAGTTCGGAGTCTACATCATCATCACCATCTCGAGGCCAGCAACACTCGTTACAAGGAGTTAGCCGACGTGCACAGACGCACACGTGAGTTCCGCGAGGGAGAGTACGTCCTGGTCCGGGTTAGACCGGAGCGGTTTCCTTCGGGAGCCGTCAAGAAACTCCAGGATCGCGGTGCAGGACCATTCAGAGTGTTGAGGCGTATTGGGTCGAACGCGTATGAGATCGAGCTTCCAGACGACTACGGGATCAGTTCGACATTCAATGTCTCTGATCTGGTAGCTTATCAGGATCCCGCGGTGATACCCAGCGAGTTATTTGGGCCTGACCCTCCTGTTGTGAGTGATACACCTACTGAGAGTCCACCTCCTCCAGCCCCACTACAAAAACGCGAGCATATAGATTGCATACTGGATGAGCAGGTGACTACTACCAGGAGCGGAGCCTACCAACGCTTCCTAGTGCGTTGGAGAGGGCGCCCCGAGTCGGACAACACCTGGATTACACGCGGAGAGCTGGAGCGGATGGATCCGGACCTGCTGGAGCGGTACCTCAGCGATCGTGACCCTTACTCGACGGGGTCGAGTTCTTCCCACCCGGGGAGAATTGGTGAGGACACGAGACGCTATCCTCGACGGAGCACCCGGCACACTTCCTCTTCCTTGTGGCTCGGCGATCACGGCATCTACTAGTGGACTTTTCTCACATTAGGCCATGTTGGGCCTTAGGTTGGTCCCTGCGTGGACTCGTTATCTAATTATTTTCTTTATTGTCAGACTATTTATTTAGGTGTTGTTGGGCTTTATTTTGTTGGGCTTAGTCTTGGCCCAAGGGTTAGGATTAGGGTTAGGGCTTGAGGAAGAGGGCGCCTCCATCATTTGGACAAGGGGCGCCACCTTCCTCCCTTGCCCCTTCCCTTTCCCACCTTTCCTATTTGGGCGCCCCCCATTTTCCCCCCCTTTCCACCTCCTCTTTCCCCTTGGGCGCACCCCTTTCCTCCTTTGATTGGAGAAGGGCTGGCCGCCCCCCCCCTCTCCCCTTCCTTGGTCGCCCTCCCCTTCCCCCCTTGGCTAGGGATGAAACCCTAGCTCTTTCCCCCGGCTATATAAGCCTTGTAATTTCTCTTAGCAAAGGAATTAATGAATGAATTTTGAAGATTGTGCTTGAAGGTGGCTGCGCCCCCCTCTCTCTTTCTCTCTTCTCCTGCGACGGGAGATCGGCGAGGTGCGACGCCTCAGCCCCCGGTGGACTCCGGGGTTCCCCTTTACCCTCTTCTTCTTCGTCTACGGTTCGTGTGCGGAAGATCAGATTTCTACACCGACTTGCAGCAGATCTCGCCCCCTCTCTTGGACGAGTTTGGCTCCCTCCTATTTTCTGGAGATACGTTGGCGGATCAGCTTCGCGTTGGCGCTGGTTTCGCGTCAATCGGAGGTCGGCACCGCCCGTACCGATTTTCTCCGTCGACCTGCGCCAGCACCCCCTTCTCTGCTCGCCCAGCAGGGAGGCCCTTCTTGCGAATTTTCCCCAGGCCTCCACGCTGCGCCTTTTACCCTGGTTTCTTCAGGGTTCGTAGATCTCCAGGTCCTCTGTCCGACGCCGCCGACGGCGTCACGTTTCGACGTCGTCACCGTCCGTGGCAGTCGTTCTAGTGGGCTTGCGCCGGCGGGCCTGCACAGTCCGGCCAGCGAATCAACACCAACTTCCAGCGGCTCCTGCGACTAGTACCGGCGTCATCTGCCCGCGCCGTTTGACCGAGGACGACTTCTACCAGTCAGCTTCCACCTCCAACCGGCCTGGACCTGTTCGGATACCAGAAGGCCGTTTTCCGGATTTTACCGTCGGCGTGCGCTGTTCTGCGACCCCAGAACCAGACCTGAGTTGCAGCAGCGCCCACGGCCACCACCGGCGGAACCAGCGCGTCCCCTCTGACCGGAGCGTACCTGCAGCAGTCAGTGACACGTCCTCCCTGACGGCACCTCATTCGGACGTCGCCTCAGTCCGTGGGACCCATCTTCGTCCAGGCGCGCGCGATACCGATTCTGCAGCATCGTGCCGTCACCGAGTGCGGCCCGTCAACCCGTGCCCGGCAACCCGAATGCTTTGTTTGTAGCCTGTTACCTCCCTGCGAGGAGTGGGCCGTTATTGGGTTGTATTTTATTGGTCTTCAGTGTATCGGGTTGTTGGTCCACGGCCGGGGTTCCTTTCCCACGCCTTGGCGTGGAGGTACGCGTTCCGACTCCTCTCCTGTTGCTTGCTCTTTTAGTATGCTTTTGACTATGCCGCGTGAGAGAGAGTAGGCGCCTAGCTATTTGTTATCATCACTGCGGATTGTGAGTGAGAGCATCCTTCCCTAGCACTAATCAAGCATCGAGTTAGGACTCGATTCCCCTAGTCTTTGGGGTTTGACTACACGCCTAGGCACGTGCGCCTCCCTCATTGGGACGGCCGCGGTCGGAGTGTCTGTTGAGAGACGTCCCTCCATCTGTGGGATATCACGGTGGTCAGCCATTTGGCGACCCTTGTGCGTACTATTGCTGGCCCAGTTAGAGTCTTTGTGACTCTTAGTCCGTGTCGGTCCCCGTCCCCCATCATTGTCCAAGACACAACTGACAAAGTCCAGTTAATACAAGAAAGGTTAAAGGTCGCCCAATCACGGCAAAAGAGCTACGCCGACAATCGGAGGAGAGACCTTGAATTCCAAGTGGGGGAGCATGTCTTCTTAAAGATCTCACCCACCCGTGGAATTAGAAGATTTGGCATCAAAGGAAAGCTAAGTCCGAGATTTATCAGCCCTTTCGAGATTCTAGAGAGAATCGGCGAGGTAGCATACAAGCTGGCCTTACCTCCTCAATTGGCCGGTGTACACGACGTATTCTATGTATCCATGCTAAGGAAATACGCCTATGACCCTTCATATGTGATTCAATTTGAAGAATTGAAACTCCAAAAAGACTTATCATATGAAGAAAGACCGATCAAGATACTGGATCGGAAATTACACCAACTGAGAAATCGGGCCATACCGATGGTGAAAGTCCAATGGAGCAAGCGTGGGTTCGAGGAAGCAACCTGGGAATTGGAAGAATCCATCAAGAAGAAATACCCGGATTTATTCTCAGGTTAGAAATTCGACCTTTCTACTCGAATTTTTGAATTTTAGTTATATAATGTGAATTTGGAGGACCAAATTCTTTTATGTGGGGGAGGATGTAGAAACCCAAAATTTAAAAATGAGAAATAAAATTTTCAATTTCATTATGTAATTAAAATTTTCATGTAATAATCAAATTACATTTTTACTATATGAAATAAACTAGTTTATTGAATTTATTTGAATTAACTAGAAGTAAATAGATATTAAATGCTTTAGACC
This sequence comes from Amorphophallus konjac, assembly GCA_022559845.1. Taxonomy (NCBI): domain Eukaryota; kingdom Viridiplantae; phylum Streptophyta; class Magnoliopsida; order Alismatales; family Araceae; genus Amorphophallus; species Amorphophallus konjac. The sequence goes on along the minus strand of JAHNEJ010002773.1, from coordinate 180,471 downwards.
TTAGATAAATCATAGTAAGCCCAATAAAAGTCCATGTAATGGATTAGGATTACAATTGGCCCATTGGATAATGCATAATGGGCTGAATTAATGGTTAAAGGATTCAATAAAGGTTAAATTAACCTTAAATTCGTAACATGTGTTTAATATGATATTTAAGGGATTATAATAACATAATTTCTAGAAGGTTGGTACAAAAATCGACCCTTACCTAACAGCCCACATTGGACCAGCCGTTTTTACATTAGTTTCACACCAAATGGAGGCTAGGTTAAGAGGAGAAATTAGAATTTTCTTCTAATTCGGAGTTGGAAAGTTTGGCATTGTTAGGCAAGGAATCTTGACACATTTGGCCAAGTTTTGACTATAAATAGAACCACATTCGACCCTCAAACCATCCCTGGAGGTTAAGTATACGCTGCTGCGAAGATTGGTGGAGATTTGAAGGAAGATTTGGAAGATCAAAGGGTTTTCTTATATTTGGGGATATTTCTTTAGATCCGTCTAAAGGTAGGTGTATCTCAGACTAAACTTCAATTAAATCATGCCATCTTGTTCATTTTTCTGTCCTCTTTCCATTGATAGCTCGTTTGTTAAATTCCGTTATGAAATGAGCAAGTTATGGTCATTTTATTGGAGGGGTATTCCCGTTTTTTCATCAGGTCCAGAACACGCTATATATCAGTAGCGCGTTCTGAACGCGCTGGCCCGACATAGCGCGTTCACACAGTGTTTTTCCCGCCCCTCTGGGGTCAAACATTTAAAAAATATATATTTCCATATCGGTATATATAATTAGCCTTAGCCTCGACACGGCACGATACAGTACGGTACGGCACAAATAAATAAATAAATAAATATATATATTACTAGTTTTGTATCAATTCACAACTCAAGCCCACATCTTATGCCCCTTGGGTCCTGACCCAAGGGTGAGCCCTCCAACATATAAAGCCATGCAAGTTTTTGTAACTTCCAATGTGGGACTAAACTTAAGTCACTATACAATTGGAACTATACCCTTTGAAAATTCACGTTAATTGTACGCATTTAGTCACTAAAAGTAAGAAAATGTAATATTAACATGTTTTAATTCTTACAGCATGTTAAAAATTTATTTTTGTAGAATGGAATTATTTTTACATGTAAAAATCTAATTTTCACCATATTAGTTTATACATACTAAAAATTATTTCCAACATGTTAAAACTATTTCCAGTATGTTAAAAGTGACTTCCAATATGATAAAATTATTTTATACATACTGAGATATAAAAATTATTTTAAGTATATTTAAACTATTTTTCAACATGATAATTCTATTTTCCTATCAAATAATTAGCAAATAAATGTAGAAAAATGATTTTTAGCATGATAAAAATTATGTTGTTATCAGAAAATTTCTGTAAGCAGCATGGTAAATTTATCTTATCATCCTATCAGTAAGTTAATGTATGAGAATTATTTTAACATGTTATGTATTAATTTTAACATGTTAAATATTAATTCCTAGCATGTTAAAAATTTAATCCAGCATGAAAATTTTATTTTAACCATCTTATCAGTAAAGTAACATATAAAAATCATTTTCAACATGTTAAGATTATTTTCAGCGAATTAGAGTTATTTTTGACATAAAATTCTATTTTATTATCATACGGTTAATTAATGTATGATTAAGTACTAATATCTAAACTCATTGTTGTAATTCATAAAGCATATATTTTCATAACTAAAACTCTATGTTTTATGATTCTGAGATTTAGCTAAGATATTTAAAAATTAATTCTAATCAATTACTATCTTAAATTTTCTTTCTACTTACCGTTTATTTTTGAACTCCACGACTTAATGTCGTTAAACATTATGCCTTAAATTGTTATCCATTTTTCTTGCAACTTCTGAAATTGTGTCAAATCTGTGCTTATTACAAACAGCATATTCTTGAAAATTCTTGGCCATATACATTAAAGTGGATGTCTAAACGTACTTGGGATCTTCGGATCCATATGACTCAATGCCTGGCATTAATGGGGCCCGATCTGGTCCTGGGAGGAGCGCCCGAAAGTACTTGTGCCCATGGGAGTTGATTGACCAACGGTGTGGCATTGCACCGAAGTGCATGATAGATTTACTTGATACGGTATTCCACTATTCGTACTTGTTTACTTGTTACTTGTTTACTTGAAAATTACATGAATTACTTGACTTGCGTGAAAATGGCCAATTACATGAAATTCTTTACTTGTTCAAAGTCATTACTTGGAAATTCATCTTGATATCATATCATCTCAATTACTTGGAAATTCTATTCATGTTTATACACTTCCCGATACAAGTTAGAAGATTGTTTAAATTGCTAACACTTAAAGATTGCCTGGTTCATAGAGATATAAAATCCTACTGAGCTTTTAGCTCACCCTACGTTTTGGTTAATTGTTGCAGGAAATGAAAATGTACAAGGGAATGGACAAGAGTGAGAGAGTGATTTTCCTTTTTACCTAGGTTTATGTAGATCATTAGTGTTTTACAAGAATGATGTACTTTGGGATTGAAAGTTTGTAATTACCTTTATGGCTTATGAATTAGTGATGTAACTTCATTTTGATGGAATAAAAGTATCATTTTCCCGTTCATTTCTGACTTTAGAAATAAAATTGTACATGCTCTGATCGACACGTGTGTTTACGACTCGTCGCGCCCTCGATATTCCGCGTCGGGACGTGACAGGTATTGTTTGAATGTAAAGAAGCAAGCAACTCATGCAGTCATAGCACACACTCGGCTGTACTAAAACAAGAAACTCGTGTAGTTACATCACACACTCGGCTGTAGTAAAATAAAAAACTCGTGCATTCACAGCACACACTCGGTTGTACTAAAACAAGAAACTCATGTAGTCACAGCACACACTCGGCTATAGTAAAACAAAAAATTCATGCATTCACGGCACACACTCGGCTGTATTAAAACAAGAAACTCGTGCATGAACAGCACACACTCGGCTGTATTAAAACACAAAATCATGCGTTCACAGCACACACTCGGCTGTACTAAAACAGATTGCTCCAGCACGAACAGCACACACTCGACTGTATTAAAACACAAAAGTCATGCGATCACAGCACACACTCGGCTGTATTTAAACTAAAACTCATGTGTTCACAGTACATTCACATTCACTGTAATTTAATAAAAGATAGGGTAGAGGATATATACCGATGACATTTCTCTTACCCACTTAAAAAACCCACAACCTAATGTTATCTTGTCAGCCTGCACATACATAAAAATTATTCAAATAATATACAGTTGGCAGGGAAGGCATATAGAATAACACTAATAAAATGTTGTTCACAAACATACCTTAGATTATGGGCATACATAAAATACTCTCCCTTTATTCTTACTAGTATTTGAGGTACGCCTTCTGCACGGGCCTTTGCCACAATGACATATTAATAATTCATCCACCCACATGAAGAATCGACATGGCTTATCATTCTCAAGCTGTGAGCATATATGTAAGATAAAATGGCATAGTATAACAAAAACACACAAGTAAATAAATGTTACGAAGTAAGAATAATATACCCCGAGTGAGCAGAAATAATAGGGACGTTGTGGATTATTACTGCTATGAGATATCTTGATACGACATTCTCCATTGCCACATTCACATTGAATACGAAAGTATTTACCATCACCCATATCTTTTGAATCCATTTTCACAATACCCTGAAACATAATTATGCACACTGAATATATAGTCATTTATAATTGGTGATGGTATTAGGCTCATATGGATATCATTCACTTGTTTAGATTCATTGGAGTACAAATGCTGCATTCACATTCCACATCACTTGCATGAAATCCCAACATAAGAAGGGGTAGAGCTTAGGCCGCCAAACCTACTATATGTGTGAAGTACAAGCAGTGATATTATATGAGATGCCCCCACAGTACTCCTCAGCACATGTATGCTCCTTCCCATCATCATTGCCCATCATATTAGGAACAATGCTGATCAACCGGTAACATACACCAACCAGTTAAGAATATATAAGAAAGCAAAAATGTTGGTACATATAAAAGAGCAATCGTGATATGTGTAGTGTAGTAGCCCGAAGCCCATTTAAAGTGGTAGTTGAGCCACGCTGCTCCAAAAAATTAAGTGAGTGAGTGTTCAAAGTATCACTGTCAAAAAGCGTCCACAGTATCATTTAGTCATTTATAATTGGTGATGGTATTAGGCTCAGATGGATATCATTCATTTGTTTAGATTCATTGGAGTACAAATGCTGCATTCACATTCCACATCACTTGCATGAAATCCCAACATAAGAAGGGGTAGAGCTTAGGCCGCCAAACCTACTATATGTGTGAAGTACAAGCAGTGATATTATATGAGATGCCCCCACAGTACTCCTCAGCACATGTATGCTCCTTCCCATCATCATTGCCCATCATATTAGGAACAATGCTGATCAGCCTGTAACATACACCAACCAGTTAAGAATATATAAGAAAGCAAATATGTTGGTACATATAAAAGAGCAATCGTGATATGTGCAGTGTAGTAGCCCGAAGCCCATTTAAAGTGGTAGTTGAGCCACCCTGCTCCAAAAAATTAAGTGAGTGAGTGTTCAAAGTATCACTGTCAAAAAGCATCCACCGTATCATTTAGAGTGTATCCCAACAATCACTGCCCATCAGAAGTCATATCTAAGAATTTGTCAAGGAAATTAAGTTATATAAGACTTTTGCATAGTAAAAAAATAAACACAGCATTAATGAGAGTCATACTAAAATTATCAGAAAACACAACATCTAAATTATCCAAGTACACAACATGCATATATAAGAATTTGTCAAGGAAATTAAGTTACATAAGACATTTGCATAGTAAAAAAATAAACACAGCATTAATGAGAGTCATACTAAAATTATCAGAAAACACAACATCTAAATTATCCAAGTACGCAACAAGCAAAATTGTCCAGTTCAACATTACAACTTAAAACTGTCAGTCATCATTTGGGGTTTGCGCTTGACGATGCCTGCAATAGACAAGTTGTTGGTTACATATTCACACCAAAATTTGTAAAGGTGGTCAAATGAATAGAGATTATGCCAATATTTTAGGCTATGCAAATATGCTCGTATATTATGATGGGCCCAAAGACAAGTTGCCATACGTTCTCGAAATCTCTCCCCTCTAGTAGCCTCTGTACTACTAACTATGTCCTCTTCATCTACCTCGTTATCACCAGGATTATCCGCATCAACTTCTCCTTGTCGGAAAATTAAATCAAGACCTTGTTCGTTTCTAATAAAGTTATGGAGTACGCAACACGCCATTACAATATGGGCTTGTGTATTAATTGGATAACTATGACGTTTCACCAGAATTGTAAAACGTGACTTGAGGACACCAAATGCACGTTCAACACAATTGCGTAGTTGAGCGTGCTGATGGTTAAACAAATCCTTCTTATCCCTATGCATGTGTAAGCCTTCTCCTATTAGATCTGTACTCTGGTATATGATATCTTGTGCCACGGTATGGTACCAAGAAGCGAGGGATTTTTGCATATCCCGCATCCACCAACCAGTATTTCCCTACGGCAAGGAATGCATGGAATTCTAATAAGTATTTAAAGTAAATATGAACAACAACCATTAATAAAATAACATTTACCTTCTGGTACGGTAAATCCACCTTTTTCAATGGCCCACCTCAAGACTTTCATGTCTGCAGTAGATCCCTCCCATCCCACAACGACATAGGTAAATTTTAGATCAAAATTGACGCACCCCATTACATTTTGGGATGTTTCACCCTTCCGATTTCGATAACGAGTCTGGTCAACAGTTGGAACCTTTGCAGATATATGTGTGCCATCAATTGCACCCAATGCATTCTAATGAAGATGAAGACATAATTAATTATAATTGATAACTAAGAATTAATAAATGCATATGTATTTGGTAAGTGAGGGTACTCTACATCACCTTGAAAAAATGGTAAATTTTTGTATCATGTCAAATTTTTGGATGTACTGGATCTTCAGCGGAGGGCTTCTTAATGTACTCATGACGCAGGGATAAGACTGCCGTTAGTACATTGTTAAAATGTCGACTTATCCTCTCGCCTGAATGTTGAAATAATTCTCTGAACAACATATTCCCAACTCTATGGCCAACCTCGAGAAGGAAGATAGCTAATTACTCAGTGGCCGACATATTTTTGGTGTCGTTGAGTGCACCCATTTCCATCAATTTATCCCTTAACCTCAAGAATAAGGTTGGGTGCACCCGAAAACTGGCGTATGATCTGCCCACATGACCTGCCATTAATTGTTTAACCCACCTATGACCTCTCCCAACATCTGTGTGCATTGGGGTCATAGGGATACATGTGTGGGAGGACAAGTGCTGAACGAGGAGTACATGTTCAACTTCATCCCAATACTCCTCCTCATCCATCATAAGCTTGATGAGATCGCCAAGTGAAGGGCCGATGTTAGTGGTTCCAGAAGTCATTTCCATTAAAAAAATAAATCATGTAACCCAATATGAAAGAACATCTCATGAATCAATTCATGTAAGAGAAGCATTATAAAAATTCTTCACATTTGATTGCAGTAATAAATGATAATCGTAAAAATTGAACATTGAATATAATGCATGAAAAGGATATGAAGATTTGTCAATAGTAGCCCAGGCGGCTCATTATCCATCCGACTTTCAAGTCTTCCAGGAGGGCCATAAAGATGGAACGATCCTCGACATTCCTGATAAACTCAATAGCTCTATAGATATCTTGTTGAGGGATTTTCGGCAACTTTAAAAGTAAATCAATTCCCTCATCCATTGGCGGTGTAACTTTTTTCTGTAATTGTACCATCTCACGTGCCAGGCTCAACCTCTCATGACCCAGGGACACCAACTTGTCAATTGCATCTTCATTACCTTGGGAAGCACGCTATCTCTTCCTGTTAGTATTACTAGATGGTGGAATACTCCTAGACATACAGGGAGCGGTCGTGGTTGCATCATCCCTTGGAACATTCATTTGGGAGACTTGCTCAATATTTCAGGAGTGTTGGTGTCATTAATTATATTGTAAAGATTAAAATCTAGTCTCGACTCTTCCTGTAAAGTTTGTTGTTCCTCCTCACCAGGGTCACTGCGTGTGTCTAGATAAGAGGAGCATTCATTGCATACAGCGTCATCCCCTCTTGACATGGAAGATGAACAAATAAGCTCCATTTGTTTGAAAATCGGGAAAGACTTCCCTTGAATTGATTTGTACTCTTTATTAGTCTGAAAATTAAACTGACTTGTTATTCATTCAAACTCTATACAAAATTGAACAATTGATTATGCATTGCATGTGTTACATACCGCTGATAGATCATCTCAAGTTTCGTCCGTGCCTGGGACGGGCATTTGTTTCTCCTCATCCCATCCCCATCCTGATCGATTCTTTACACTCACAATTAAATAGTACATTTTCTTCAAATTTTTAAACCGATTTTTCAAATTCTCTATTGAATAGCATAACTTGGTCAACTCATTAAATTTCAGTACTGTTTGTCGCCATGCCTCTCTTGTGAAATTCCCATTGACAAAACCGTCATTGCTCACCTTGTGTTCTACGAGGAGATCTACAAAGTATAAATCCACCTCGTTGCTCCAGTTCGCAACTCTACCTTTCCCATCTTTGGATGTATTCATACTTCTTACAAGAAGATATAAATTTTCAGGCAAACACACAACCCTACTTTTCATTAGGAAAAGACCAAATGCAAATACAATGCATGCTTGTATATAAACTTTGACAAAAACACAAAAGAGATAGGTCATTACATGCACCGATATTTTGCTACAAAAAGTTGGATGATAAAAATGTAGAGTATGATAAAATCAAGAAAGAACTTATGCACAGAAATGTAAAAAAGGAAGAGCTATCTGTCAAAAGTTGTAATCGCGTATACCATTAAACATATGTCAATTTGTAAGTATAGATGTCAATGATATCAATTTTATACTGTCCAGACCATGGAAAAGGAATATGGATGATTTTGAGCATGTAAAAATAATCCTAACCTGCCATGGTTAGTCCCAAGTGTGGATGAGGTTGACAGCCAACACTTAATAAGACTAGTTACTCCCAATCATGATTTCTGAGCTGAATGTTTGGTGCCAGATAGGAGGTGCAATCAAGTTTACCTAGAAAATGGTAAAAATACTTGGAGAAGGCCAAAAATTAGATGGTTTGATGTAGTAAAAAAATGTCATAGCTTCTCCAAGGTTTAACTATTAATATGGCATTAGACAAAATACAGTTGTGGGACATAATTTATTAGATTTCAACACTATGTGAGAAGAATCCATGAGTTAAATTTCCATGAGTTACATTGAGAATACATGGTGATATAAGATGTGATTTCCAATCCAATAATTCATTTTCTATAGGATATATTTTCTCCCCAGTGCCGTCTCCAACTATTAATGAACCAAGGAACATGTTTCTTAAGAACTGAAATGTCTACAGCTGCAATCTGGGATGTCCATACATGGACAAATGATTGAGATTTAATTCTGAAGATCAATGATTTATCTTCAAATCACATGCTGTAATTTGCAACAGTTCAAGAGGATGTCTCATTCTATCTTCCAATCAACTATTCACATATTCTAAGTTGCTTACAAAATGTTGCTGCAAATCGACTAAAGAACTAAAGACAATGAGAACTAAATTGACTTTCAGACCTGAAAATTGACTATTATCTTTCAGACCTAAAAATCAAAAATGACTAGCTCACAGTATTCTTTCTTAAACAATGAAATTGACTGTTAAATTTTACACCTGGAAATCAAAATCAAAATCAAAAAGGTTATGCAGTTACCTTACAGGAAGGAGCAGTTAGCACACCCGAGGGGAAGGAGCAGTTCGCACAGAAGATGGGAAGGAGCGGTTAGCACACCCGAGGGGAAGGAGCAGTTCGTACAGAAGATGGGAAGGAGCAGTCCACATCAACGGGAGAATGTTTAGCCTGCAAGCTTATCAAATAATTTCATTAGTAGTAATAAACACAGACACTGATGAGAAGATGAAGAGGAACAGATTGCAGGGGGCAGAAGGGGCCTGATAGAGACTATAGGGGAGGGGTTTGTGCTTTCCGGGGCCTAGGTAAATGTAAGATTCCCTCATAGAAGGAGCCAGAGCACGAGCTAGGGTTTCCTCACAAAAAGGGTTTCCCTCACATAAGGGGAAACAGCACGATCGAGCCATGGCACGAGCTAGGAAGCCGGCCGGAGACGACTCAGAGACGATCTACAGCATAGGAGAGCCCCAATGGCAACGGTCGGAGGCGGTGCCATAGCAGACCGGGAGACATCTGTCGGAGAGCACGAAGGGAGGAATAGCACGTTCGAGCGCGTGCAGCGACTGGAGCTGGTCGAAGAAGATAGCAACCATCGAAGGGGGTCGGACAGCACGATCGCCGGCCGTAGCACAGCAACCTTCGAAGGGAGTCGGAGGACGGTCGCCGGCCGTAGCAAGCCGAAGGGCTCTGCGGAGGCTGCGAAAGAGATCGGAGTAACCCCTCGATCTTTGGAGAGGAAGCACCCCGCGGAGGCAGAGAAGGGCCATGATCGACGCGTGAGCAGTACGAGTGCGGAGGGCACGATCGAGGTGGTCGTTCGCGAGTACGGTGATCGGAGTCGGAGGACGATCGCCGGCCGTAGTAGACGAACGCCTCTGTGGAGGCTGCGAAGGGGATCGGAGTCACCCCTCGATCGCCGGAGAGGAAGCACCTGTGGACGCACTAAAATTCGCTTGTTCAGGTGGTTCGTCTATTAAGTGCATGGGCGTGCCAGTCACGAAGTGACAATTTATTCGGGCCCCGAAGAGCCCATGATGCGCTCGATCTGACTCGGTCAGACGATTGTGTGGTTCGTGTCGGGACCAAAACCATGTTGTGCCCCTTAGGCACAAGCATGTGCTATGTTGCATTGATGATAGCAATGCTAATTGGTTTTGATGATAGCAAGACAATGAGTGCATTTGAGTGGATTTGATATTGTATTTTGATGATTGCAATGTTATTGTGTTTTGATGATGGCATTTACTCTTTAAATATATGCATTGCATTCTGTCAGATATCATGTCTCTGCTTATATCCATTGTCTGAACAGTAGTGGGTCGACCCACCCTTGCTGATGCGTCGACCCATCAGAACATTGATTGTCTGGGTAGCAGAGTCTATACACTGGGGTTGAAGTGTATACATTGAGCGTCTCAATGAGCATCTCATGTAAGTCCATACATGCATAGTGCATTACTTTGGCTAAGTATATATAACGTCAGTTCATGCATTGTCTTAGGCTAAGTCTGTACAGCCTACGTCTCATGCAGCGTCAACGCTGTGAGCATTCTCAAGTGTGTACAGCGTCAACGCATGAAGTCTGTACATCAGGCTTAATGTTCTAAGTCTGTACAGAGTCCAGCGTCTTAATTAGCATCTCAGGCAATTGAGCAAAGTCTGTACATTGCATCATAGTGTTATGCAGTGTCTGGGTGAAGTCTATACAGACTGTTCATGCATTCAAGTTCAAGTATATGCATCCGCCCGTCTCTGTTAGCGTCTATAGACTTTAGCGTCTCATGAACGTCTATACAACGTATCAGCATTTAGAAGTCTGTACATTGGCCTTTGCATTAAGCTTCAAGTCTGTACAGTCTATCTTCAAGTGTTTGGCCAACTCTGTACATCCATGTTGCCTTTTCATTGTTGAGGCAGAGTCTGTACACTGGCTTAGACTTCCCAAGTCTACACAATGCTTCCTCATTGAAAGCCTGTACATCGCAGCTTTGTTGAAGTCTGTACAGCCAGTTTCTTGATCAAGTCTGTACAAGCGTGAAGTCTGCACATTGGTCTTCAAATTCAATGTCTATACATTGGACTTTTACATGAAGTCTATACATTGTTGTTTGCATTGCAAAGTCCATACGTCCTCAGCTGAACCCCATGTCCATACAACGACACTGTAGCTTGCATAGCTCATGTCTGCACATTGGTCTTCATCTCCTGTAGTCTAGACATTGGAAAGTATATACACTGAGCTCACAAGAAGACTTCCAAGTCTATACATTCTCTCAGTGTACATACTTGCCCATTTGCTGTTTCAGAGTATATACACTCAGTGTTATAAGATTTAAATAACCACTTGCTCTATGATATGATTATAAGATTTTTGTGTGTGCAGGGTTGACGCAGAATGACCACAGCATCCACGCAGCAAGTATACTAGTAGAAGTATTAGCTGTTGGAACACATCACTGCGTCAACGCCACGGCCTGGTAGCGTCCACGCAGCAAGCAAACAAGCTAAAGTATTAGCTGCTGGAACACCACTGCGTCAACGCATTGGGCTAGCAGCGTCGACGCAGCAGTTCAAGAAAGGGGCGACTTATCTCTGGCTGTCTTCAATGCGTCAACGCAGCAGTGGAGCAGCGTCGACGCAACCGTCAATAGGGTTAGGCTGATTGCTCGCTGGAATGCATCAAATGCGTCAACGCCATGGGTTGGAAGCGTCAACGCAGCAGACTTGAGCTCTGCTGATAGAATATCTTTGAAGGCTGCGTCAACTCTGTGGAGCAAGTGGGTTGACGCCACCTGACTCCAGTTGCTGAGCGTACTAATGAGGGGGCACGTGATCCGATGGGAAAAAGGGGCATGATGCTGACACGTGTTAGATAAGGGGTGCTACCCTGCCAAGTGGACCAATCAGTGGTCACTAGGGCATTTTCTACTCAACCTTCGGAGGCTCTGTTTCTGATATAAAAGCTCCCCATCATCCTTTCGAAAAGGGTTAACTCTCCATAGAAGAAGAGGAAGCTCTCTAGCGAAGAAATCTGAGAGTGTGAGCAAAAGAAGAGAAGAGAAGCAACAGAGCTAAGAAGAGAAGAAGAAAAGAGAAAGGGAAGGAAAGAGAGTGAGAGCAGCAGCAGAAGAAAAGGAAAAGAGAAAGAGAGAAAAGGAGAGCAGAGATCGATAAAAGAAGAGAAGTGCAGCAGAGAAGAAAGAGGAAGAGAGAGAGTGAAGAAAGAGAGTGAGATCGAGGGAGATCTGTTCTTGATGGACCGTGGATCAAATCCAGGCCATCTAGCTCTTCAAGAGCCACATTGTGCTTCATCTTTTACAGCTTTCAGTCGCTGTTGTTACTTGATTTTGTTTTCTATTTTACATTTTCGTTCAAGCTGTTAGTCAGCGGTTTGCAGAGGAGGACTCCTCTGGACAGCAAGCTGTGTTGCTCAGCGGGCAGTGGAGGTTCCACTGGACGGCTAAGCTGTATTGCCCAGCGGTTTACAGTGGAGGATTCCACTGGATAGCAAGCTGTGTTGCTCAGCGGGGCGAGGAGGATTCCTCGGACGGCAAGCTGTGTTGCCCAGCGGTTGTTGGCAAGCTGTGATGCCCAGCTGTTCAAGCTGTGAGTCAGCAGAAAGCCACACTCGGGTTGAGTGTGGGGTGGATGTAGGTCTGTTGGACCGAACCACCTAAAAACCCCTTGTGCACTGTGGTTTGGTTTGTCTATTTGTGCTTCCGCTAGATGAATGCATAGGGGCGATCCAGGTGTTTGATTACAAGTCCATTAGATGAATTAATCAGACCTTGTTCTGAGTGTTTAATCGTTTAGTGAGGGAAATTCTAGTTGAGCGTTTGTTTGTCTAAACCAGCCTAGTTAGCATTCTAGTGATCTCATTGTGTGCTTATTTTGTTCTGCAACTGATTATTAGCTTTTAAGTTTGTCTAGTTTGCGAACTAGTAACCTTAGTGAGCATCATATTTTAACTGGGCGAAAGATTTTCAAAGGGCCATATTCATTCACCCCCCCTCTGAATACTTGCACCGAACACAACAATTGGTATCAGAGCGGGTCTCTGATCTATCAGATCTAACAATCTGCAGAGGATCCTGCTGATTTGTTTGGTGCATCTCAGAGTGTGCTTTCCGTGTTCACTGTTTAGTTTCACCGACTGAGTGCCTTGTCTTGTTCATCTGCTCTCGGTGCTTCAGTTTGTTCTGAGCTTTCAGATTGTTTGCAATGGAGCCAATCGTGCTGAAGGCTAGCTCCAGCAAAGCAAACAGATCCAGCCACAGTAGATCATCAAGCGAGAAAAGCAGCCTCTCGCGGTCTGAAATTGATGGAGACCACTTTGCAATGGTAATCAGTGAATTCAGGAAATTCCTGAGAAAAAGAGAAGGAAAGCATGTTGATGACAGAAAGCAAATAAGGTATAATTCTAATCCTGCCAAGATTGTTGACACTAACGTTTGCTACACATGCAGGAAGGCTGGCCATGTGAAGACTGACTGTCCAAAATTCTCGAAATTCAAAGGAAACACCGAAGACAGTGATAAAGAAGGAGGAAAGTCAATATGCTTAATGGCCAACCGAGGAAGTGATGATGAGGAAACCTCATCTCAGGTAAGCTCCGGATCAGAAGGAGTTTCTTTTGATGAATTGATAATGATGTATGAAAATCTGTTTAAAGTGTCCAAGAAATTAAAATCTGAAAATAAAAATTTAAGAAAAGAAATGAATAATTTGAAATCTGAAAATGAATCATTGCAAGGAAAGAAAACTGAATCTGAACAAAGATTGAAACAGGAAATCAGCACCCTCAAAAGTCTAAATGATGCTTTGCATCAACAAGTTATTTCATGTGAAATTGAGATTGCAGGTTTTGAAGCTAATACTGCTGATTTGAATTCTGAAATTGAAGATCTAAAAACCTCCCTGTCAAAATTTGCTAAAGGGAAGGAACAACTTACATTTGTGAAAAGTTCAGATTGTGCTAGTACTTCAAAATGTATTTCATCTAAGAAATCTCAGAACAATAAGCACATGGCTGAACAAAAGAAAAAGAATATGCAGTGTTTCTATTGTAATAAGATAGGTCATATGATGCATGAGTGTAAGATGTTTGAATTAGATGACCTAGATGCTACTACTGCACAGAAAATTCCTGCTAGAAATCATGTTTTTCAAAGAAGGAAAATAGAGTGTTTTCATTGTGGCAAGATGGGCCACATTGCAGCTCATTGCTGGTATGCTCAGGGAAAACATTTTAATTCCAAATTTGTTAAATTCCCTCCAAATAGAAATTTTCTTGGTAGAAATAAAACTGATTTTAAAGAAAAGATTCTTGGATGTCTTGAATGTGGAAAACCTGGTCACCGAGTTTCTGAATACTGGTGGGCAGGTAATGGTAAATCAGGTCACAAATCTGCTGAATGCTGGATAAAGAAGAACAAGAAACAAAATGTTCATGTAAACAACAGAACAATTCATGCTCATTATCATAGGTCTCATGATGCTGTTGATATGCATCATAGGACCAGAAAATCTGCTATTTCATGTAGATATTGTGGTAAACTTGGTCACTCTATGGACAATTATTTTCTGATGAAATTTGATGACCATGTTGCTAAGAAACTGTTTAGAACACCTGATAGGGGTAGTGCAGGACCCAAGACTGCTTGGGTCTCTGCAGGATCAACTTGATTGACATGCTGCAGGTCTGGCTTGGTGGGAGAAATGGAAGGGGTTAACCAAGGCACTCAAGAATGAAAACCCCATGACTGCACCATTTCAGGTCAGTTCTGAACTTTAAATTCATCATCTGAATTTGTGAGTATGAAAAATGTGAATTCCACGTTGATGTGCACGTTTGATGTCTGATGATCTCTTATTGCTTAGCTGATCAGTCTGCATTCCAGACTCAGCTATGGAATTCAATTATGCATATATAATGCTCTTCTCTTGCCATATGTTGAACTGAGTTTGAATGATTCTTTGGTGTAGACAGTTGATGCATTATATAGACTTTGTGTCAATGCATTGCATGCTTGTTGTTAAATGCATAACTTGCACTGATTTTAAATGGGTCATTTAGTACACACAGTCAATGCATGTGTCTTATGTCTGCATACATCATTTGCATGACTGTCAATGAAATTGTTCAATGCATGTCGGACGGCTTTATGTTGCATTGTCATGCTTGACCATCATGGTATATTAAATGGAACAGTGCTGAAGGGCATATGGAGTATGTCTGGATGCTACTGGCATATGTAAGGTGGTCCTTGGACCAAGTCTTTCGCCTAGTACCATGGGTATAGTTTTCATTTAGTGCAATGTACTGAACTTCATAAAAATTGAAAAATTTGAAAATTTGAAATGAAAATGATGCATTTGACAAATTCTCTCTCTGATTGAACAAAGCATTTATTCTTCTTGAGCATATTCTAAAATCATGAGCAGTTCATTAATTGTATATCATGCACTTTGTCAGGGGGAGTTTGACTAATGTTGCATATGATGTGTAGTGGAGTTGAAAAACCTGAAAAGAAATTTAATTACATATAGACAGGGGGAGCATTTAGAATTGGTGTTTTTGTTTGTCACATCTTGAACACCTCTTGTCTAAAAATTGATCAACTCTCATCTGATGTCATAATTCTCTCTCTTGAAAAAGGATTCTGCCTTCTACTTGTTGAGCTGTTAAAGAAGAGTTTCTTTCAACTCCCTTCATGATACTATCTGTCAGCTGATCTGTCTGAATTCCAGACTCAGCTACTGTGTGTTGATGTTCACTCTTCTGAAATATTTCTCTCTTGGTGATTTACTCTTGCACCAACTTACTCGCCTTTCACATTCTTCTAAGCTGGTGTAACTGAATAGTTTCTACTATTGACTGTTGGTCAGCTAATTTTTTTTTGATCTGTATTTGGTCTGAGAAACTTAAGCTGCATGTCATGCAATTTAGTCTGAGAACTTTGTAGAAACTCCTATCATACATGTTTAAGAATTACCACTGAATCAGACTGATATAAGATTAATGTATTCTCAGATTTGAAATTAAATGAATTGAAAATATCTGAATGATAAGGGTTAATAAACTTTAACCACATATGTCATGTAAACCTTAGACTCTCTCATCAGATATCTGAAAATTTGAATTCAGGGCTTCTCTGGCTAAGATGCATATAGTGTGTACTGTTGTTAATCATTAATTTGAAAAAGTTGACTAAATGAAGAAATTGTGAATTCAGAGCAATGACTCGGTCTCTGAGAAACTGAGTTCTTTATCAATGAAATAAAGCAACTCATGTCATGAGGTGCCATAGTTATCTCTGATAAATATTTAGTAAAACAAAACCTGACAGAGCAATAGCTTATTTGTGTTGAGTAGCTGGGGAGTCTGGCCTCTGATAAAGGTGTCTTCTCATGTAAAAAGACACTCATATTGCTAACTCTGCTCTCAAAGTGAGAGGCAATGACAGTTATCACACTGAGTAACTGGGTCACTTCAACTAAGACTTGTTGTGCCTCATGTAAAAAGGTGTTGATCAACTTAAATTGCTCAGGAAAAATATAATGTTCTTCAAATGAAATTATCTTGAAAAATCTGTCAACTCATGTTCTTGAAAAAGTGTTTAACTTCTGTACTAATCTGTGTATCTTTCAAAGGTGCTATTGAGATCCTATGTGGAAGATAAAAGATGATTGTTTTTGAGTGTTCTCTGACTATTTGGTTCACTTTTATTAAAACTTGGATTCAGATATGATTATTGAGTTTAATTTGACAAATTTGGTATACATCAAAATTAAATCAGATTGGTTAAGTTGCCACTTCATAACCCTTTATGATAGAAGAGTCTACATCTTTTAAGACTTATTGAAGTGATGTTTGCATTAAAATCCATCATGATCAGATTTTCCAGATAGCCTGATCAGATTCAGTCTGATTATTCATTGAGATATCTTGTGATATTGTTGGAATCTTCCATCACCAATTACTGTACTCTCCACACTGTTGGAATCTTCCATCTTATTCTGCAATAAGTTCTGACTCTGTGGTTGTTTCACCAGAATTCAGATTCTTTGTAATGGCAGAATTTAGCTTGATTCATTGGATAACCAGAGTTCATTCCTGTGCTTCAGGAGAAGTTATGGTTTATTTGCATCTAAGGGGGGAATAGTCAAGCCTGCATGTTGATAGGGGGAGAAATAAGTCAGGGGAGTCTTACATTAAGGGGGAGAATGTTCTAGAGGAATTTGCATGCATAATGCACTTTGCACTCTTATTTTTACTATTTTTCTCTTTTTGATTATGTCAAAGGGGGAGAAAATCTTGTATGTGACTCACTGTCACATTATGTTGCCATCATCAAAAAGGGGGAGAATGTTGTGCCCCTTAGGCACAAGCATGTGCTATGTTGCATTGATGATAGCAATGCTAATTGGTTTTGATGATAGCAAGACAGTGAGTGCATTTGAGTGGATTTGATATTGTATTTTGATGATTGCAATGTTATTGTGTTTTGATGATGGCATTTGCTCTTTAAATATATGCATTGCATTCTGTCAGATATCATGTCTCTGCTTATATCCATTGTCTGAACAGTAGTGGGTCGACCCACCCTTGCTGATGCGTCGACCCATCAGAACATTGATTGTCTGGGTAGCAGAGTCTATACACTGGGGTTGAAGTGTATACATTGAGCGTCTCAATGAGCATCTCATGTAAGTCCATGCATGCATAGTGCATTGCTTTGGCTAAGTATATACAACGTCAGTTCATGCATTGTCTTAGGCTAAGTCTGTACAGCCTACGTCTCATGCAGCGTCAACGCTGTGAGCATTCTCAAGTGTGTACAGCGTCAACGCATGAAGTCTGTACATCAGGCTTAATGTTCTAAGTCTGTACAGAGTCCAGCGTCTTAATTAGCGTCTCAGGCAATTGAGCAAAGTCTGTACATTGCATCATAGTGTTATGCAGTGTCTGGGTGAAGTCTATACAGACTGTTCATGCATTCAAGTTCAAGTATATGCATCCGTCCGTCTCTGTTAGCGTCTATAGACTTTAGCGTCTCATGAACGTCTATACAACGCATCAGCATTTAGAAGTCTGTACATTGGCCTTTGCATTAAGCTTCATGTCTGTACAGTCTATCTTCAAGTGTTTGGCCAACTCTGTACATCCATGTTGCCTTTTCATTGTTGAGGCAGAGTCTGTACACTGGCTTAGACTTCCCAAGTCTACACAATGCTTCCTCATTGAAAGCCTGTACATCGCAGCTATGTTGAAGTCTGTACAGCCAGTTTCTTGATCAAGTCTGTACAAGCGTGAAGTCTGCACATTGGTCTTCAAATTTAATGTCTATACATTGGGCTTTTACATGAAGTCTACACATTGTTGTTTGCATTGCAAAGTCCATACGTCCTCAGCTGAACCCCATGTCCATACAACAGCACTGTAGCTTGCATAGCTCATGTCTGCACATTGGTCTTCATCTCCTGTAGTCTAGACATTGGAAAGTATATACACTGAGCTCACAAGAAGACTTCCAAGTCTATACATTCTCTCAGTGTACATACTTGCCCATTTGCTGTTTCAGAGTATATACACTCAGTGTTATAAGATTTAAATAACCACTTGCTATATGATATGATTATAAGATTTTTGTGTGTGCAGGGTTAACGCAGAATGACCACAGCATCCACGCAGCAAGTATACTAGTAGAAGTATTAGCTGTTGGAACACATCACTGCGTCAACGCCACGGCCTGGTAGCGTCCACGCAGCAAGCAAACAAGCTAAAGTATTAGCTGCTGGAACACCACTGCGTCAACGCATTGGGCTAGCAGCGTCGACGCAGCAGTTCAAGAAAGGGGCGACTTATCTCTGGCTGTCTTCAATGCGTCAACGCAGCAGTGGAGCATCGTCGACGCAACCGTCAATAGGGTTAGGCTGATTGCTCGCTGGAATGCATCAAATGCGTCAACGCCATGGGTTGGAAGCGTCAACGCAGCAGACTTGAGCTCTGCTAATAGAATATCTTTGAAGGCTACGTCAACTCTGTGGAGCAAGTGGGTTGACGCCACCTGACTCCAGTTGCTGAGCGTACTAATGAGGGGGCACGTGATCCGATGGGAAAAAGGGGCAGGATGCTGACACGTGTTAGATAAGGGGTGCTACCCTGCCAAGTGGACCAATCAGTGGTCACTAGGGCATTTTCTACTCAACCTTCGGAGGCTCTGTTTCTGATATAAAAGCTCCCCATCATCCTTTCGAAAAGGGTTAACTCTCCATAGAAGAAGAGGAAGCTCTCCAGCGAAGAAATCTGAGAGTGTGAGCAAAAGAAGAGAAGAGAAGCAGCAGAGCTAAGAAGAGAAGAAGAAAAGAGAAAGGGAAGGAAAGAGAGTGAGAGCAGCAGCAGAAGAAAAGGAAAAGAGAAAGAGAGAAAAGGAGAGCAGAGATCGAGAAAAGAAGAGAAGTGCAGCAGAGAAGAAAGAGGAAGAGAGAGAGTGAAGAAAGAGAGTGAGATCGAGGGAGATCTGTTCTTGATGGACCGTGGATCAAATCCAGGCCATCCAGCTCTTCAAGAGCCACATTGTGCTTCATCTTTTACAGCTTTCAGTCGCTGTTGTTACTTGATTTTGTTTTCTATTTTACATTTTCGTTCAAGCTGTTAGTCAGCGGTTTGCAAAGGAGGACTCCTCTGGACAGCAAGCTGTGTTGCTCAGCGGGCAGTGGAGGTTCCACTGGACGGCTAAGCTGTATTGCCCAGCGGTTTGCAGTGGAGGATTCCACTGGACAGCAAGCTGTGTTGCTCAGCGGGGCGAGGAGGATTCCTCGGACGGCAAGCTGTGTTGCCCAGCGGTTGTTGGCAAGTTGTGATGCCCAGCTGTTCAAGCTGTGAGTCAACAGGAAGCCACACTCGGGTTGAGTGTGGGGTGGATGTAGGTCTGCTGGACCGAACCACCTAAAAACCCCTTGTGCACTGTGGTTTGGTTTGTCTATTTGTGCTTCCGCTAGATGAATGCATAGGGGCGCTCCAGGTGTTTGATTACAAGTCCATTAGATGAATTAATCAGACCTTGTTCTGAGTGTTTAATCGGTTAGTGAGCGAAATTCTAGTTGAGCGTTTGTTTGTCTAAACTAGCCTAGTTAGCATTCTAGTGATCTCACTGTGTGCTTGTTTTGTTCTGCAACTGATTATTAGCTTTTAAGTTTGTCTAGTTTGCGAACTAGTAACCTTAGTGAGCATCATATTTTAACTGGGTGAAAGATTTTTAAAGGGCCATATTCATTCACCCCCCCTCTGAATACTTGCACCGAACACAACAAACCCGTCGCGCCATAAAGGTCACGCCGTCATTTGCATCCCCCATACGAGGGAACACCCTTGATTAATCGCCGGGAATCAGGGCCTCATGGCCAGAGAATCAATTGCATGAAAGGTCTATTAGGGAGTATTGAAATCCCCATACGAGGGTGAGAAGAAAACGTCCGAGATCATGCCGGTCATGTGATGACCATTTAATATTCGGACGAATGTCCGGCTCGAGAAAGGCGCAATCGTCACGAGAAAACCGAAACATATGTATGCCGGGGTACGGCAAATTTATTGTTCAGAGAAGCGAGAAATATTCGGTTAAATCCCGGCTAAGCGGTCGGAAACCAACAAATCTGTCGGCTCGGCGCAAGATCAAGCCGCGACCATACTGCGATGGGCCCCCCGCGGCCACAGCAAGACTTGCATGAGCATCATTAATATTTCCTATGCCCAGGTGGAACGGGGAAGTGTCCCTGGATCAAATCCAAGAACCGAAATGTATTCAGAGGGAGCGGGCTATAGGCCGAGGATACGGGCCGGACGATGATCATAATCGGGACGGACCCGAGGTCTAAGCGTGACTCGTGAAGGCCGTATTGATATTCCCATGCGTAGGGTCCGGGGGGGAGGACCATCTCGTTCCATTCGGATTTTATCGGTCATTCATGGACCACTTTATGTTCGGACAAGGGTCCGTATTGAAGGCACGACGTAAACGGAAACAAACCCGTACAAATGTGTGCCGAATTTACGGCAATCTCAATGAAAGAGCGGGAACGAATCCCAACGTGGACGAGTCCGGTTTGACGAACTATCAGCCCAGAGTAATGTCAGATTACGACCATATTGGGATGGTTCCCAAGGTCCGAGCCCAACTTGGAGGGGCGGCGTTAATGTTCCCTTTATACCGAGTCTTGAGGAGAACGAGGCTGCAAAGTGGATCTCATCGTTTTATTATTATTTAAATTTACTACCATTATTATTTGTTAGTTTATATATATTTTTGAGTGAGTTTGTTATTACTGTTTGTTTATTTATTATTGTTATTGTTGAGTTTGTTATCATTATTTATTCATTTTATTATCATTTATTTGCTTATCACTTTTTGCTGAGTTTGTTATTATTATTTCTTTATTTTGTTATCATTTATTTATTTATCATTCTTGTTGAGTTTGTTATTATTGTAACGAGAGGGATGCTTCCCACGATAGGATGAGCAAGGGAAGAAGAACTGCTAAGCCGACCAGCAGTAGGGGGACACGAGGAAAGCATAGGACGGTGACAAATGCAAACACCCGAGGACACGCATATGCCATACACATAAAACACCTTGCAAAGAGAAAAAACATTTCTTCCATTCTTTTGGTAGAGGGGGAGCACAGAGGCTAATACATTGAGAGGGAAAGAACAGACAGGGCGGAAAAGCTAAAATAAACACAGTGGGGAGGGGAACGGAGCACCAGCTCCTCTCCTCCCATAGCTCACTCTCTTCTCTCTTCACTCTTCACTCCTTCGCACAGGCGGTGGCGAACGGGGTAGCGCCCTCTCTTTCGTTCTTATTCTCTTCTCCTTTTCTTCTCTTCACTCCAGCGACGGTGAGTGGTGCACCAGGGAGAGCCCCAGCCTCTTCTTCTCTTCTTCTCTTCTGGTCCCTCTGTTGTGTCTGCTTTCCCCCCCGCTTGAGGCGGGGTGAAGGGGCCTTTTATACCCTAGCAGCGGGAGCGTTCGGGCCGAGCCGTCGATGGCGGGAACGTCCGATGACGACGGGCATTAAATGGGAGTTGACTCTCCCGTCCTTGGTTGCAGGGGGGTAGCTTGCGTGCCTTCATCTCTGGGTGACACCTCAGCCAGCCCTGAGCTGGCTCTGCTACGCACCAAGGGTCGAAGGGGATGGGCATCACGTCGCTCTGTCGGATGCGCCGGGTGAGGAACAAGCCATGGCGTGCCGCTGGAGGACTGGCAAGCTGTGCCGCTGGAGGGCTTTGACGGCGTGCCGTGGAAGGCAACCCCTGGGCGTGCCGTTGGTGTGGCATCCAGGGTGTGTCGATGGGGGGCTTGCAGAGTGTGCCGCTAAGGGCTAGCAGGGGCGTGCCGTTGAAAGGCCACCCCGAGTGTGCCGGCCAGGGCCTCCTGGTGGGTGTGCCGCTGGGGGCTCAATAAGGCGTGCCGTTGGGGCTTCAAGGGGCGTGCCGCTGAGGGCGCCCAGGGGGTGTGCCGCTAGTGGGCCTGCAGGGCGTGCCGCTGAGCAACCCTGAGGGTGTGCCGCTGTAAGGCCACAGAGCGTGTGATGTTTGGGGCAGCACAAGGGCGTGCTGCTGAGGCAGACTTGAGCTCGTTGCTAGCACGAGTTGCGATCCACTTGGTTTCCTTTGGGGCCCACGGGTCGTGGGCTTTCCCGGGGTTAGTCTCTCTTTGCTGTCGTGACTCTGGAGACAGCTTCACGGCAATGTGTGTGTATTCAGAGCGTTTAGGTAACCCATCTTCTCCGGGATTTCTTCACTTGATGCTGTTGTTGTTCTGAAACCGGGCAGGACATATGGGCGTGCAATTTTTGGTGTCCACAGCACCCCGCGGAGGCAGATCGAGGCGTGAACAGTACGAGCGCGGACGGGGAGGATCGAGGGTCATTCGCGAGAGGGGCGAACGAGAATGGGGTTGGGATAAGTCATTCCAAGAAAAACTTGGAATGACTTATCCCCATGTTTAACCCCATTTGTGGGGTTAAACTCATTTCCTCTAACCTAGTATAACCTCACCTTTTTTTAGCCTTAACAAACGTAGGACAATGTTAAATTGAGGATAACCCAAGCCTATCCCCATACCAAACGGGACCTTAGGGCCTGTTTGTTTGGGGGATAAACCGGTATACTCCACTTAAAGTTATCTTATTCTCTTTGGTTGCTCATGGAAGGTATTCCATGGGATAGGCTCTTATCCTGATTTATCTCGGGATAACTTGTTCTACCAAAAAGGTAGAACAAGGAGGGTTAAACTTTTTCACAATTCTCAAGGGTATTCCGGGTTACCTTATCTCCCAATCAAAGCATTTTGGTGTATTTTATAGAATATCTTACCTATGGTTTAGCTTATCCACTTAACCTATTCTGTAATCAAACAGGGCCTTAGAGGCATCTAAAATAACACACAATCATCTTCATTTCGCACTACTGAAAGTATAATAAAATGTCAAAGAGACGTACTCCAATTGATCAAAATGTAATTTAAAGTTCAAAATTCAATGAGTTATTGCACTATGAAAGAAAAAGGCCCAACCTCCATAATATGATGGATATATAATATAAAGAAATAGGAAAGTCAATCATCGTAGTCACTCTGACAAATATAGATACATATGTTTATTAGTATCTCCAAACTGTAACTCTATACTAGTGGGTTGGGGTGCATGTGGATGTCTTTGGATACATCGATCTAATCATCCAAATATACGATAGTGCATGTGTAGCAGTAGATGGTATATTGAGCTCTCAGAAGAATGCTCTCATTGTATATACTAGCTCATCACTAGGAGTAAGAGGTGATGTTGGAGGGGTCCCGAAAGCTGGAGGAGAGGTCGGTGCTCTAGTGGAAGAGGTAGTAATGGTGGCAGCCTGTAAAACTCTCTACAACTATGCACAAACATGAGGAGGAATTGGATATACACCCCAATCTCCATCAGCCCCTAAAAAATACTCAGAAAATCTATGTATGTCGCTAATGAAGTGGGTATAATGCATACAGTGAATTTGTCAATTAGTTGGTGTCATGTACCCATAATCCCATGCTGAATGGCATCACCCACACGACATCTACAAAGTACACAAAATAACAACTTAAATTTTAAGAGCAAGGGTAAAATATGACTCAATGGTTTTAACCACAAACCAATGAAAATTATAAATTCAAATACCATAGTAATCTCGTAAGAGCCTAACGAGGGTCATAATATATATGTTAGGGTAGAAGTGTTCCCACCCAATGCCTCATCTCCTTACAAGTGAATATCATAAGTGTCTAGGACATGTGCTTGATAATCAGCCCAAGACATATATGATGCATACATGATATATGGTATTGTATCATGTAATAGACATATTGCTGGGTACCTAGAGCATACACCACTGAGATAGGCCGAGCATAAACACCATAAACATGTCCATAAGTAAGATATGCAAGTGGAGCGAGACGTGCTGATGCAAATGACTCCTCATATAAATGGCAATGGAAGACCATGCACTACTAAAAATTTATCTTTATAAGGTCAAAAATAAAAGGTAGACGTCCATTGCCAGTTCTATTTCAAAGATTAAAAGGCAAAATAAAAATATGCCTTCTAGTCATATTAAATATACTCTATTAAAGCCAGAATACTAACTTGTGCCTTATAAAATTCAATAAATAGAAGGAAGCAATAAGATTGCGCCTTTTATTCACTAATCTTAGAAATGAGATCGGCCCCTCCCCCCGCTCCCCGTGCGATTTTAGGTTTCCCTCCACCTGCAAACCTTCCTTCCCTATGCCTCCTTATCTCCCCGGCCTCCTTCTCCCCCATTCTCTTCCTCCCTATCTTCCTCGCATCACGTGATCTGGTAAAACCCTATTTGATACGAGACGGAGACGCGACCTGGGACTCTAGCTCGCGGACGTCCCTAGCGAGGGAAACGCGGGATCTTGAGTGGTTGAGGAATCGACGATGAGTCGGGTAGTCGGCTCTCTTTCGTGCCCAGATCGGGTCACGGGACGGATTTCGCTCTCTCTCTCTCGCAGCGGTGTTTAAATTGAATCGAGCTAGTAACCTATCACTCGCAACGGCATATACAAATAAATACAAAATAAGCAAATGCGATAGAGAGAGTGGCGAGTTTACCTCCACGCTACCGGGCGTGGGGAAGACGATCCCGGCCAAGACAGTAACTCCCGGTATAAATAATTATAATAATTACATAAATGAATTATAATGTCCACTCCACGCAGGGAGGTAAAGGGCTACAAGTGGGGCCCGGGAGGACCGATCTTGGGTTTATGGGCAGCGTGTTGGATAGCTCCGTCGGTAACGTTCGATGGCCGGGTTGCTTGCTGTCCCGAGCTGGTTCTGTTGTTTCAACATTGCGCGACTCGGTGAGAAAAATTGCTGCGAACAGCACGGACGTCAGATTTGCTTATCACTTTTTGCTGAGTTTGTTATTATTATTTCTTTATTTTGTTATCATTTATTTATTTATCATTCTTGTTGAGTTTGTTATTATTGTAACGAGAGGGATGCTTCCCACGATAGGATGAGCAAGGGAAGAAGAACTGCTAAGCCGACCAGCAGTAGGGGGACACGAGGAAAGCATAGGACGGCGACAAATGCAAACACCCGAGGACACGCATATGCCATACACATAAAACACCTTGCAAAGGGAAAAAACATTTCTTCCATTCTTTTGGTAGAGGGGGAGCACAGAGGCTAATACATTGAGAGGGAAAGAACAGACAGGGCGGAAAAGCCAAAATAAACACAGTGGGGAGGGGAACGGAGCACCAGCTCCTCCCCTCCCATAGCTCACTCTCTTCTCTCTTCACTCTTCACTCCTTTGCACAGGCGGTGGCGAACGGGGTAGCGCCCTCTCTTTCTCTCTTCTTCTCTTCTCTTTTTCTTCTCTTCACTCCAGCGACGGTGAGTGGTGCACCAGGGAGAGCCCCAGCCTCTTCTTCTCTTTTTCTCTTCTGGTCCCTCTATTGTGTCTGCTTGCCCCCCCGCTTGAGGCGGGGTGAAGGGGCCTTTTATACCCCAGCAGCGAGAGCGTTCGGGCCGAGCCGTCGATGGCGGGAACGTCCGATGACGACGGGAATTAAATGGGAGTTGACTCTCCCGTCCTTGGTTGCAGGGGGGTAGCTTGCGTGCCTTCCTCTCTGGGTGACACCTCAGCCAGCCCAGAGCTGGCTCTGCTGCGCACCAAGGGTCGTAGGGGATGGGCATCACGTCACTCTGTCGGATGTGTCGGGTGAGGAACAAGCCATGGCGTGCCGCTGGAAGGCCAGGCAGCTGTGCCGCTGGAGGGTTGGCAAGCTGTGCCACTGGAGGGCTTTGACGGCGTGCCGTGGAAGGCAACCTCTGGGCGTGCCGTTGGTGTGGCATCCAAGGTGTGTCGCTGGGGGGCTTGCAGAGTGTGCCGCTAAGGGCTAGCAGGGGCGTGCCGTTGAAAGGCCACCCCGAGTGTGCCGGCCAGGGCCTCGTGGTGGGTGTGCCGCTGGGGGCTCAATAAGGCGTGCCGTTGGGGCTTCAAGGGGCGTGCCGCTGAGGGCGCCCAGGGGGTGTGCCGCTAGTGGGCATGCAGGGCGTGCCGCTGAGCAACCCTGAGGGTGTGCCGCTGGAAGGCCACAGAGCGTGTGCTGTTTGGGGCAGCACAAGGGCGTGCTGCTGAGGCAGACTTGAGCCCGTTGCGAGCACGAGTTGCGATCCACTTGGTTTCCTTTGCGGCCCACGGGTCGTGGGCTTTCCGGGGGTTAGTCTCTCTTTGCTGTCGTGACTCTGGAGACAGCTTCACGGCAATGTGTGTGTATTCGGAGCGTTTGGGTAACCCATCTTCTCCGGGATTTCTTCACTTGATACTGTTGTTGTTCTGAAACCGGGCAGGACATATGGGCGTGCAATTTTTGGTGTCCACAAATGTCCCCCACCCACGGGTAGCGCAGGCGAAGGATGAGCCGGGCGGTGCCCGCGGGTGTACTGGTCTCTTTTTCTCTTCGTCGGTGCCGACGGGGTGTCGGGAGCTGACATGGTTTATTGGTCTCTTCTTCTCTTCGTCAGTGCCGACAGGGTGTCGGGAGCTGACATGGTTTGTTTGTCTCTTCTTCTCTTCGTCAGTGCCGATAGGGTGTCGGGAGCTGACATGGTTTGTTTGTCTCTTCTTCTCTTCGTCAGTGCCGACGGGGTGTCGGAAGCTGACGTGGCTTGTTTGTCTCTTCTTCTCTTCGTCAGTGCCGACGGGGTGTCGGAAGCTGACGTGGCATGCATGTCTCTTCTTCTCCTCATCAGTGTCGACAGGAGACGGAAAATGATGTGGTATGTTGGTCTCTTATTCTCTTCGTTAGTGCCGACAGGGCGTCGGGAGCTGACATAGCTTATTGGTCTCTTTGTCTCTTCATCGGTGCCGATAGGGTGCCGGGCGCTGACGTGGTATGTTGGTCTCTTCTTCTCTTCATCAGTGCCGACGGGGCGCCGGGCGCTGACGTGGTATGTTGGTCTCTTCTTCTCTTCGTTAGTGCCGACAGGGCGTCGGGAGCTGACATATCATGTTGGTCTCTTTGTCTCTTCATCACTGCCGACAGGGTGCCAGGAGCTGACATAGCATGTTGGTCTCTTTGTCTCTTCATCAGTGCCGACAGGGTCGCATTCGGCCTCATAGAATGCTCACTTTTTTCCTCTTTTCTTTCTTTTCTTCTCTCTTTTCTCTTTTTCTCTTTTTCTCCTCCTCTTCTCTTTTCCCCCTTTTTTTCCTTTTTATTATCTTTTTCCTTTTTCTCTTCTCTCTTTTATTCTCCTTTTCTTTTCTCTTCTCTCTTTTCCTTCTTATTCTCTTCTTCCCTTCTTTTTTTCTTACTTTGAACTCCGGGCGACTGCTGGCGTGAATGCCAATAATTAGATAGCTGTCGGCTGGGAGGCCGATGAAGGTAGCTGTATGCTCAGAGGCCGATAAGTAAATAGTTGTCGGCTCAGGGGCCGATAATTGAAAAGCTGTCGGCTCAGGGGCCGATAATTGAAAAGCTGTTGGCTCAGGGGCCGATGATTGAAAAGTTGCCGGCTCAGGGGCCGATGATTGAGGAGCTGTCAGCACAGGGGCCGATAATTGAGAAGCTATCGGCGCAGGGGCCGATAATTGAAAAGATGTCGGGGCAGGGGCCGATGATTGAGAAGCTGTCGGCGCAGGGGCCGATAATTGAGAAGCTGTCGGCGCAGGGGCCGATAATTGAAAATAAGCCACGATGGCGGAGAGAAGGGTTTATTGATTCCAAAGGGATATTCGCCACCCGAAGGGGGGAGAGAAAGGTTTGCAGATTCAATGATCTAGACGGGTGGTTCAGATCAGATGAGCTATTCGTCACCCGAGGGGACGGAGAGAAGAGTTTGTTTATTCAATGATTTGGACGGGAGGTCCAAATCAAAGGAGTATGATCATCCTCTAGCTGGACAGACGGTCCGATCTAGAGTGAAAACGGTCTTTTCGTTGTGCTCTAATGTGCCGGGAGCACCGGCTGTGAAATCCGAACCCGGGAAAGTGGACTGCAAGGGACATAATCGGTGTTGCGGTAGTAGACCGTGAAGGCTGAAGTCGGTAAAGCGGACTACGAGAGCCGCAATTGGGAAGCCGGCTACAAAAGCTGACATTTGGGAAGCAGGCTGTGAAAGTCCAAATCGGGGAAGCGGACTAGAGAAGCCGAAGTTGGGAAATTAGCAGACCGCAGGGGTAGGAAGTAGGCCATGGGGGGCATGATTGGGCTCCATGAGCCAAAACTGGGAAGACGGGCTGCGATAGTCGAAATTGAGAAGTAGACTACAATAGGCAAAATTGGGAAGTATGCTACAAGAGCCAGAGGTTGGGAATTAGGCAACGAAGGCCAAAGGGAAGCAGGCTGCAAGAGCCGGAATTAAGGAAGGCAGGCTACGAGAGCCAAAGATCGGGGAAGCAGGCTACAGGAGCCAACATCGGGAAGCAGGCCACGTGGGCTACAAAAGCCAAAATGTTGGGGAAGCGGGCTACAAGCCGAAGTTGGGAAGCAGGCTACAAGAGCCAGAGGTTGAGGAAGCAGGCTATAAAAGCCAGAGGTCGGGAAAGTAGGCTATGAAAGCCAGAGGTTGGGGAAGCATGCTATAAGGCCAAAGATTGGGAAGCGGGCCGTGAAGGCCGAAATCAGGAAAGCGGGCTGTGAAAGTCGAAATCGAGAAGGCAGGCTGCGGTAGCCATTTTTTTTATGCTGTTATTATTAATATTAATTTCTTCATCCAAGCATGCAGGCATCCGTCAGCAGACATAACATAAGTATAAATAAGGCGGCTCCTTCTACAGGGGATGGGATAGGGACATCGCCCGTAATTTGCAGACACGGTGCGGGTCACGAGGCACGATTGAGGGGTGGTGCACTCGTCAGGAGGATATCGCACGCCTTGTATGCATAGCCTAAATTCACGCATTTCACCCGAGGTAATTTTTGTGGTGTGGAGGTGCAAATGTATAAACCCAGAGCCCTAACCATAGGGATACGTAGGTTTTCCTAGTGACACTCGAGGATTACTCTAGCGACTACACATAGGTTTCAGGCTCTCGATTTAAGTAGCTTCGCATAGCCCCCATCTGTCTATTTTGGTAGCGGATTTCACCGTTTGGCGCGAGTCTCCTCATGTGTCTCAATGGGGATTCCCGGCTACTAGGATTCATCCTTATTGTAATTCTATTACGAATTTCACCGTTTGGCGCGAGTCTCCTCATGTGTCTCAATGGAGATTCCCGGCTACTAGGCTTCGTCCTTGTTGTAATTCGCTTCACCATTTCGCGCGAGTCTCCTCATATGTCTCAATGGGGATTCTCGGCTACTCGGATTCACGTTTCTCTCTTTTTTTTACATCATCTTTTTTTTTCTCTCTCTCTCTTTTACAGTGGGGGTAGGCAGCTGTTTCCTCACGATTACCTTTCACGCGAGTGCAGGAATTCAAGTCTCCGTAGAGTGCTAAGGAGGAATTCGGGCAATCCCTATGGTTGAAAGCTATTGAACACATTAAGTGCTAAGTGTGGGAGCGTTGCCTCAGGTTTATTTTGTGAGTTGGGATTAGCGATTCAGCCATGACTCTTCCCCTTGACGTGTGCACCCGCCATAATTGGGTTCCCTTCGAGCGCGTGCCATGACGCCCGTGCATCCGGAATCGGGGCGATATTATTTAGCAAGGAAACACGGTCCTGGAAAATTCCAAGGAGGTGTATTATTCTATATTAAGCAACCATGCAAGCAGGGCAATCATGCATTCTCTTTTTTGTTTCCATTTTCTTTTTTGTGTTTGTTTTTTTTTTTGTTGTTTTTTGTTTTGTGTTATTTTTTTTTATTTTTTTATTTTTTGCATAAGAAAATATTGTTGTTACGTATAAGTGTAGTGGTAGTAAAGGTATTAGGGAAGCAGACTGTAAAAGAGCCGAAAGGATATTAGGGAAGCGGGCTATAGAACCCAAGGGACATTACGGGAGTGAGCCATAAGGGCTAAAAGATGCTGGGGAGCGGGCTGTGGGAGCCAGAATCGGGAGGCGCGGTGGGACGGATGGATTAATCCTGACATCGAAATGTCCCTGCAGAGGGGCGTTGGGTAGCGGGATGTGAGAGTCGAAGAGACGGGTCTCTTTTGTTCTCTGGCCGGGGAAGGGTCCGGACCAAAGTGAAAGGTTTATTCTATTGTCCTCTGGCCGGGGAAGGATCCGAACCAAAGTGACAGGTCTATTTTTTTTTAACTGGGAAGCTGTCGGCTGAGGTGCCAATGATGAGGTAGCTGTCGGCTAGGAGCCGATGATGAGGTAGCTGTCGACCCGAAGGCCGATGAAGGGGTAGCTGTCGACTAGGAGCCGATGATGAGGTAGATGTCGACCCGAAGGCCGATGAAGGGGTAGTTGTCGACCCAAAGGCCGATGGCTGAATATCTGTCGGCTTGAATCCCCGATGGCTGAATATTTTTTGGTTTAACGCCCCGTCGGCGGAATGCTGATTGGTTTCTATTTGTTGGGTGGCTGAAGGCCGGAGGTAAAAGTTTTTCTCGTGACTCTTCTTTCTCTTCTTTTCTTCTTCTTTTGTGAGGAGAGGCGGGTGCAAAGACCATGTTTGCCTTGTGATCATTTCTTTCTTTTCTTCTCTTCTTCCTTTGTGTGAAGAGGCGGGTTCAAGGACCGTGTTCGCCCCGTGACTGTTCTTTCTCTTCTTCTTTTATGGAGAGACAGGTGCAGAGACCATGCTCGCCTCGTGACTGTCCTTTCTCTTCTTCTCTTCTTCTTCTATAGAGAGACAGGTGTAAGGACCATGTTCGCCTCATGTCTCTTTTTTCTCTTTTATTCTTCTTTTGTAGAGAGGCAGGTGCAGAGACCATGTTTGCCTCGTGATTGTTCTTTCTCTTCTTCTCTTATGGAGAGGCAGGTGCAGAGACCATGTTCGCCTCGTGACTGTTCTTTCTCTTCTTCTCTTCTTCTTTTATGGAGAGACAGGTGCAAGGACCATGTTCGCCTCATGTCTCTTTTTTCTCTTCTCTTCTTCTTTTGTTGAGAGGCAGGTGCAGAGACCATGTTTGCCTCATGATTGTTCTTTCTCTTCTTCTCTTCTTCTTTTATGGAGAGGCAGGTGCATAGACCATGTTCGCCTCGTGACTGTTCTTTCTCTTCTTCTCTTCTTCTTTTATGGAGAGGCAGGTGTAAGGACCATGTTCACATCATGTCTCTTTTTTCTCTTCTCTTCTTCTTTTGCATAGAGGCAGGTGCAGAGACCATGTTTGCCTTATGATTATTCTTTCTCTTCTTCTCTTCTTCTTTTATGGAGAGGCAGGTGCAGAGACCATGTTCGCCTCATGACTGTTCTTTCTCTTCTTCTTTTATGGAGAGGCAGGTGCAAGGACCATGTTCACCTCATGTTTCTTTTTTCTCTTCTCTTCTTCTTTTGTAGAGAGGCATGTGCAGAGACCATGTTTGCCTCATGATTGTTCTTTCTCTTCTTCTCTTCTTCTTTTATGGAGAGGTAGGTGCAGCGACCATGTTCGCCTCGTGACTGTTCTGTTGTGTAGTGGACAGCGGATCTAGAGGGGAGGGGTGAATAGATCTGCTCCTCTTTTCGCAATGTAACCCTCTATATAGCTAGATAATGATAATAGCAGCGGAATATAACTAGCTAAACGAAGAACACAGTGATTTGCTTAACAAGATGATTATGCAATATAGATATTGAACCTAAGCATGCATCTAATACAAAGCAATCGCACAAGCAAACCACAACATACGAGATTTTAAGGTGGTTCGGACTGAATCTCCAGTCCTACGTCCACCCCTCACCAAATCCGGTGAGGCTCCACTAGTGCCACGCACTGAACCGCAAATCAGAAAGATCACCGATTGCCTTCCTACTAACCGCCGGTAGGGACGTCAACACCGCAGATCGGACAGCTTCCGATTGCCTTCCTACTAACCACCGGTAGGGACGATCTTCAGTTCCAAATGTTTGAATGAAATGGAAAAGAATAAGATATGAAAATACTCAAACAAGATATGAAATATGTTCAAAGAGAAAAGATCTTGTCTGAGTTTACTGGAGCTTGAATCTGATGATTCACTTGGCTTGGAGTTGATCTCCTCTTGAAGTAGCTTGAATCACTTGGAGATATGATGAAGAGCTTCTTCCCGGAGTACTGTTCACAGCTACAGTACTTCGAACTCTTTTCCCTTGAACACACCCTTGCAGCTTCTATGGATCACCTTGAGATGAGGAAGAGGAAGATGATTGCAGCTTTTTCTTCACTTGGCTTGAAGTTGATTTCCTCTTGAAGTAGCTTCAATCACTTGAAGATTTGATGAAGAACTTCTTCCCGGAGTAGCTTGATTTCCTTCTTGAAACACCCTGCTTGTGGCTTCCTTTGATCACCCTTCTTATCCTTGAGTGCTTCTAGCTTTGGTGGAGGTTGCTTGCTTCAGATCTCACCTTGAAACACCTTGGAAGGATGAAGAACTCCAGCCCGAAGTACTGTTCACGGAGGTGCTATAGTACCTCGAAAATGGCCTCCCTTGATCTCTCTTGAAGCCTTGAAGCATAAGGGTTTCCAACCCTCTTGTATTGATTTTATAGACCTTGAATGGTCTACAGACAAGCCTCAGACCAGATCCACAATTTGTGGGTGTTTAGGTGACTTTTGGATTAAACAAATCCATGTTGAATGACCCTTTTCGAAGTTGGAAACAAAGTCAACATTGAAGGCTCGGGGCTGGCGGTCGACCTGCAGCTCCTGGCGGTCGACCGCTACTGTAAAACTTGCATTCGGGTGATCCCTGGGAATTTCGGTCGACCGCCATTGGCTGGCGGTCGACCGCCAGCTGAAGACTGCAGACTGGCGGATGTTGGCTGGGGCGGTCGACCGCCCCTGTGCTGGCGGTCGACCGCCAGCTGGGCTGAATCCGGGCTTGCCCGGGTCGGTCCGTTATCTGCTTCAGCTCCGTCGTTCAACTCCATTAGCAGCCCGTGCATGTTTGTGGCATCGCCCTTGACAGTCTTGAAGATTTTATTATTGAGTCTTCAATCAAATTTTTGTTCCGGGGGCTTCGCCCCCGGAAACCCCCACAAGGGGCGCTGCCCCCTTGACCCCCGCGACCTGACCACGCAGGTCGATCCGCGTGCGAGGGCGCAACATTGAGCTTTCACTTGTCCATTCATTTGCATATCTGTCATGAACACAACAGCACATATGTCAGTCATATAAGAGTGACAAACAACAATGACTAATAGTGTTTAGCCATTATCAAAATCAAGAATACCACAGAATGCATATGACCATAGAATGATGTCGAATGACCCAAGTGACCACAGAATGACTCAAATGACTTCAGGGACACAACATGTTCTTTCTCTTCTTCTCTTCTTCTTTTATGGAGAGGCATGTGCAAGGACCATGTTTGCCTCGTGGCTCTTTTTTTCTCTTCTCTTCTTCTTTTGTATAGAGGCGGGTGCAAAGACCATGTTTGCCTCATGGCTCTTCTTTCTCTTCTTCTCTTCTTCTTTTATGTGGAGAGGCGGGTGCAAAGACCGCGTCTGCCTCGCGACTCTTTTTTTCTCTTCTTCTTTTGCGGAGAGGTAGGTGCAAAGACCATGTTTGCCTCATGGCTCTTCTTTCTCTTCTTCTCTTCTTCTTTTATGGAGAGGCAGGTGCAAAGATCGCGTCTGCCTCGTGATCATTTCTTTCTTTTCTTCTCTTCTTCTTTTGTGTGAAGAGGCGGGTTCAAGGATCACGTCTGCCTCATGTGTCTTTTTTCTTTTCTTCTCTTCTTTTGTGTGATGAGGCGGGCTCGAAGACCACGTCTGCCTCATGCGTGTCTCTTCTTCCTTTTATTCTCTTCTTTTGCGTGATGAGGCGGGCTCGAAGACCACGTCTGCCTCATGTGTCTTTTCTTCCTTTTCTTCTTTTCTTTTGTGTGATGAGGCGGGCTCGAAGACCACGTCTGCCTTATGTGTATTCTTTCTTTCCTTCTTTTCTTTTGTGTGATGAGGCGGGCTCGAAGACCACGTCTGCCTCGTGCGTGTCTTTTTCTTTATTCTGCTCTTCTTTTCTCATTAATGCTTCCACGCTGAAGTGTATTTCTCTTAATGTGCCCCCAGGTTGGGGTGTAGCTATATTTCGTAGGCGTCCCCCTGAGGGGTGTGTTTTGCCTTTTTGCTTCTGTGCCCCCAGGCGGGGTGTATTTTTCATGACTTCTATGCCCCCAAACCGAGGTGTGTTTCTTCTTCAAATGCCCCCAAGCCGGGGTGTAGCTCTCTTCAAATGCCCCCAAGCCGGGGTATAGTCTTCACGGCTTCTATGCCCCCCAGGTGGGGTATGTTTCTTCTTCAAGTGCCCCCAAGGCGGGGTGTAGCTCTCTTCGAATGCCCCTAAGTTGGGTGCGTTCCTTTCTTCGTGTGCCCCCAGGCCGAGGTGTGTGTTTTTTCTTCTTATGACCCTAAGCTAGGGTGAATTTCTCTGCTTCTTATGCCCCCCATAGCAGGGTGTATGTTTCTTCTTTTGACGTCCCTAAGCCAGGGTGTATTCTTTCTTCATATGCTCCCAGGTCGGGATATATGTCTCTTCGCTTCTGTGCCCCCGGGTTGGGGTAAATGCTTCTGCTTCTTATGCGCCAAGGGCGGATTGTATCTCTTTGTGCCCCCTGAGCGGGGTGGATGCTCTGCATGTGTCCCCGGGCAGGGATGTGGCCTTGTCTCCCATGGAGGGTGTGTGTTGTTTCTTAAAAAGCCCCCAGGCCAGGGTGTATTCTTCTCTTTCTTATGCTCCCGAGGCGGGAGGGGTTCTCTTCACGTGCCCCCGTGGCGGGATGTGCTTCTTTCTTCGAGTGTCTCCAGGTCGGGGTGAATTCTTTTCTTCTGGCCAGACATACCGGGGGGATGTTTGCTTCTTGTGCTCCCAAGGTGGGGTGTGTTGCTACTTTTGATGCCCCCAAAGCAAGGTATCTTTCTCTTCACAAGCCCCCGGCACGGGGTATATTCTGCTTTTAGTGCTCCTAACGTGGAGTGTATTGCCGCCCCTGAGGCGGAGTGTACTTGCTTCTTTGCACCCAAGGTGGGGTGTGTCCTCCGCTTCTTATGCCCCCAGGCAGGAGTGGATTCTTCTGCTTCTTACGCCCCCGGGATGGAGTGTATTCTCTTCATATGCCCCCGGCACGAGGGTGTATCTTTGTTGTTTGTTGTACCCCCAAAGGGAGGTGTCTTTCTCTCCATAAGGCGAGGTGTATTCTTTGTTGGTTCATGTACCCCCGAGTCGGGGTGGATCCTCTTTATGTGCCCCCATGGCAGGGTGTACTCTCTTCATGTGCCCCCCAGGAGCGGGGTGTGGTTTGCTTCTTGTGCCCCCCTGAGGCGGGGTATCTTTCTTCTTCGAATACCCATGAGCCGGGGCGTGTTCTTTATGGCTTCTATGCCCTCGGGCGGGGTAAGTTTCTTCTTCAAATACCCCTAAGCCGGGGTAGACTTCTCTTCATCTACCCCTGAGCCGGGGTGCAACTGTTGCTTCTTGTGCCCCCATGGTGGAGCATGTCTCCTTCTTCTTATCCCCCATGGCGAGGTGTATTTTGGTTCTTATGCCCCCGGGATGGAGTGTGTCTCTTTCTGTGCCCCCCAGAGCGGGGTAAGTGCTTCTGCTTCTTATGCCCCAAGGGCGGAGTGTGTCTCTTTCTGTGCCCCCAGTCTGGGGTACATTCTTCATGTTTCTTATACCCTTTTCGCAGGGCGTATTCTCTTGCTTCTTATGTCCCCGGATCGGGGTGCATGTTTCTTCTTCTGACGCCCCTAAGTCGGGGTATATTCTTTCTTCATGTGCTCCCAGGTCGGGATGTATGCCTCTTTGCTTCGGTGCCCCCGGGTGGAGGTGTACTCTGTCTCTTTGCTTCTGCGTCCCTCAGGCGGGATATGTTTCTTCTTCAAATGCCCCTGAGCCGGCGCATATTCTTTATGGCTTCTATGCCCCCTGGCGAGGTATATTTCTTCTTCAAATATCCCTAAGACGGGATGTATTCTTCTCTTTCTTATGCTCTCGAGGCGGGATGTATCTTCTTCAAATACCCCTAAGTCAGGGCGTGTTCTTTATGGCTTCTATGCCCCCTTGCGGGGTATGTTTCTTCTTCAAATACCCCTAGGCCGGGGTGGACTTCTCTTCATATGCCCCTGATTCGGGGCGTGCTCTTTATAGCTTCTAGGCCCTCGAGGCGAGGTATGTTTTTTCTTCAAATACCCCTAAGACGGGGGTGTGATTCCTGACTTCATATGCCCCCGACGTGGGGTATATCTTTTGTTTCTTATTCTCCCGAGCCGAGATGTAGCCTCTTGGCCTCATATGCTGCCGAGGCGAGGGGTATGTTGCTTCATGTGCCCCCGGGGGGAATGCATTTTGCCTCTACTGCCCCGTGGCGGGACATATCTCTTGGCTTCTTACGCCCCCAAGGTGGGGTGTGTTTTCTTCTTGTGCCCCCGGGGTGGGGTATATCTTTCGCTTCTTATGCCCCCCCTTGAGGCGGGGTGAAGTCTTTGCTTCAAATGCCCCTAAATCGGGATATAGTTTTGTCTCATATGCCCCTGGCGCAGGGGTGTATTTCTCTTCCTGTGCCCCTCATTCGAGGTGTATCTTTGCTGCTTGTTGTGCCCCCAAAGGGAGGTGCCTTTCTCTTCATGTGCGCCGGGCACCGGGTGTATCTTTGCTTTTCTTTTTTTATATGCCCCCGAGGGGGGAATTCTTCTTCTTCTGCCCCGACACGCTGGGGAATGTTTGCTTCTTGTGCCCCCAAAGTGGGGTGTATGCTTTTTCTTCAGACTCCCCTAAGGCGAGGTGTATTCTTTGTTGCTTCATGTACCCCCGAGTCGGGGTGGATTCTCTTCATGTGCCCCCATGGCGGGGTGTACTCTCTTTATGTGTCCCCAGGAGTGGGGTGTGGTTTGCATCCTGTGCGCCCTAGCAGGGTGTATCGCTGCTTGCAACGTCCCCCGAGGCGGGGTATCCTTCTTCTTCAAATACCCCTAAGCCGGGGCGTATTCTTTATGGCTTCTATGCCCCCATAGCGGGGTGTGTTTCTTCTTCAAATACCCCTAAGATGGGGTGGACTCTTTTCTTCTTATACTCACAAGGTAGGATGTAGCTTCTTCAAATGCCCCTGAGCCGAGGCGTGTTCTTTACGGCTTCTATGCCCCCAGGTGGGGTATATTTCTTCTTCAAATACCCCTAGGTCGGGGTGTATTCTTGTTGCTTCTCATGCTCCCGAGGCAGGATGTGACTTCTTCAAATGCCCTTAAGCTAGGGCGTATTCTTCATGACTTCTATGCCCCCCTGGCGGGATATGTTTCTTCTTCAAATGCCCCTAAGCCAGGGTGTGTTCTTATACTTTTTGCGCCCCTCAGGGCGAGGTGCATTCCTCTCCATATGCCCCTAGCATGGGATGTGCTTTTGTTTCTTATGCCCCCAGGCCGGGGTACGTTCCTTCTTTATATACCCATAAGCCAGGGTGAGTTTCTCTTTTTGTGTGTCCCTAGGCCGGGGTGAATTCTTTTCTTCTTATGCCCCCATGGCGGGGTATATCTTTTGCTTCAGGTGCCCCCATATCGGGGTGTATTTCCCCTTCAAATGCCCCTAAGTCGGGGTGCAGCTCTATTTCTTCTTACGTCCCCAGGTCGGGGCGGATTCTTCTTCAAATGCCCCGAAGCCGGGGTGTAGCTTTTGCTTTGTGTGCCCCTCAGTCGGGGCGGATTCTCTTCATGTGCCCCTGGGAATGGGGTGTATTTCTTTTTTTTGCCTCCTATGCCCCCGTAGCAGGGTATATATCTTCTTCTCATCCCCCACAGCGGGGTGTGTGCATGCTCTCTTTGAGAGTGGTGCCCGTGCTTGGCCTCATTGCTATGAAGCATTCCCCACAGCGGGCAACCATTCACCAAGCTACAATTGTGGCTCGCTGGGTCTTTTAACAACCACTCGGGGGCCGTTTTGTGCCGGATGGAGGCAGCAGGAAGGAGGAACGAGCGGGGTCATTGCACCCCGGACTCGGGACCTCCTAGAGTCGGGCGGGATGCCGGGTTTCTTCTTGCTCTTTTAGTCGACGATGCTGGCCAACTTCCCTTCCTTTCTTCTTTATTTCTCCCCTTTTTTTTGTATGATTGACCAGGGTGGAGGTGCAGGAGAGCGCTCACCCCCTTAGGGAGGGGATGAGTGGTTCGCTCCACCGCATCAACCCCACAGTGGTAATCTTTGTTCAGCACGGGTCTCGACGGACGTGGCCGTACAACCCTCTCTTGCCAATTCTTTCTCTTCTTTTTTTGCTTCTTTCTTTTCTCTTTCTTTTCTTCTGTTCTTCTCTTCTTCTCTTCTTCTTTTCTTCTTTTCTTCTCTTTCTTCTTGAGGGAAATGGGGGGGGGCTTGATTTCCCCTCCCTTCTCTTCTCTTTCTCTCCCCCCCCCCCTTTTTTATAACAGCCCCATGATTCCTGGAAGCTGCATATGCTTCGAAGCAGCGTCCTCGAGGCCGCGAAGGCAGCTGCATCGAGTCTAGATTTTCTCCCCATAGGGCTGGCGAAGACAGCACCTGCAATTCATCAAAGTAGGCAAACATCGTTTATTAGGGGGCCATGAGGCCCTGAATCCCGGCGAAGAGATGAAGGGTAGTTTTTGTCCCACCGGGCGTGCTAGACTTGTGGACGCACTAAAATTCGCTTGTTCAGGTGGTTCGTCTATTAAGTGCGTGGGCGTGCCAGTCACGAAGTGACAATTTATTCGGGCTCCGAAGAGCCCATGGTGCGCTCGATCTGACTCGGTCAGACGATTGTGTGGTTCGTGTCGGGACCAAAACTCGTCGCGCCATAAAGGTCACGACGTCATTTACATCCCCCATACGAGGGAACACCCTTGATTAATCGCCGGGAATCAGGGCCTCATGGCCAGAGAATTAATTGCATGAAAGGTCTATTAGGGAGTATTGAAATCCCCGTACGAGGGTGAGAAGAAAACGTCAGAGATCATGCCGGTCATGTGATGACCATTTAATATTCGGACGAATGTCCAGCTCGAGAAAGGTGTAATCGTCACGAGAAAACCGGAACATATGTATGCCGGGGTACGGCAAATTTATTGTTCAGAGAAGCGAGAAATATTCGGTTAAATCCCAGCTAAGCGGTCGGAAACCAACAAATCTGTCGGCTCGGCGCAAGATCAAGCCGCGACCATACTGCGGTGGGCCCCCCGCGGCCACAGCAAGACTTGCATGAGCATCATTAATATTTCCTATGCCCAGGGGGAACGGGGAAGTGTCCCTGGATCAAATCCCAGAACCGAAATGTATTCAGAGGGAGCGGGCTATAGGCCGAGGATACGGGCCGGACGATGATCATAATCGGGACGGACCCGAGGTCTAAGCGTGACTCGTGAAGGCCGTATTGATATTCCCATGCGTAGGGTCCGGGGGGGGGGGGGGGGGGGGGCGAGGACCATCTCGTTCCATTCGTATTTTATCGGTCATTCATGGACCACTTTATGTTCGGACAAGGGTCCGTATTGAAGGCACGACGTAAACGGAAACAAACCCGTACAAATGTGTGCCGAATTTACGGCAATCTCAATGAAAGAGCGGGAACGAATCCTAACGTGGACGAGTCCGGTTTGATGAACTATCGGCCCAGAGCAATGTCGGATTACGACCATATTGGGATGGTTCCCAAGGTCCGAGCCCGACTTGGAGGGGCGACGTTAATGTTCCCTTTATACCGAGTCTTGAGGAGAACGAGGCTGCAAAGTGGATCTCATCGTTTTATTATTATTTAAATTTTTTACCATTATTATTTGTTAGTTTATATATATTTTTGAGTGAGTTTGTTATCACTGTTTGTTTATTTATTATTGTTATTGTTGAGTTTGTTATCATTATTTATTCATTTTATTATCATTTATTTGCTTATCACTTTTTGCTGAGTTTGTTATTATTATTTTTTTATTTTGTTATCATTTATTTATTTATCATTTTTATTGAGTTTGTTATTATTGTCATTTATTTATTATATCATTATTTGTCTATTTATTATTTTTTTGAGCTTATTATTAGCATTATTTATTTCTTTATTATTCGTATTTCTTTATTCATTTTTTGTATTTATTATTATTATTATCATTATTGTTTGTTATTATTTCTCCCCCCTTTTTTGTTTGTTGTTATTATTATTATTATTATTATCATTCTTCGTTTATTTATCATGTTTTCTTTTAGTTTATTATCCTTATTATTATTATCATTTATTATGCCGGGAGCGTGCGTGGGAAGACGAGCTAAAAGGGCTGGAGAGGAGGTCGGTGCAGGCTGAGCTGAAGTCTGGGCATGTGGGATACAAGGTCGGTGCAATGTATGTTGTATCAGTGCAAGTCTGTTCATGCAAGGGGACGAGGTCAGTGCAACGCTAGGCATAGTCAGTGCAGCCTGGGGGCTGTATCGGTGCAATGTATGTTCATGCAAGGGGAAGGCCGGTGCAAGGTCGGTGCAGGTGCAAGGTCGGAGCACATGTACACCGAGTCAGGGGGAAGGCCGGTGTGAGTGAGGGTTGAGGGCAGGTCGGTGCAAGGCTTGTTCATGCACGGGGCAACTGCGAGGTTGGTGCAAGGGTTGTTCATGCACGGGGCAAAGTCGGTGCAATGGCTGTGTCGGTGCAGCCTGCGGCTAGGCCCTGCCGCTGAGGGGTGAGAGGTAGGTGTTGAGAGAGAGAGATGAGAAACTGGGAGAGAGATGAGACGATGGGAGTGAGAGAGGGTGAGGGGAAGAGAGAGAGATATATATAGGTGAGACGGTGGGGAGAAGAGGTGAGACGGTGGGGAAAAGAGATGGTGAGGGTGTGCCGGTGAGAGCGCGAGAGAGAGAGTGAGACAGTGGGGGTGAGAAAGAGAGAGAGAGAGACGGTGAGCGTGAGAGAGACGGTGGGGGCGTGAGAGAGAGGCTGAGAGACGGTGAGAGAGAGAGGGAGAGATGGTGAGAGGGAGAGGGAGACAGTGGGAGCGCGAGAGAGAAAGAGACGGTGAGAGAGAGAGAGACGGTGAGGGAACACGAGAGAGAAAGAGATGGTGAGAGATAGAGAGAGACGGTGAGGGAGAGGCCGAGAGACGGTGAGAGATAGAGAGGGAGACAGTGGGAGTGCGAGAGAGA
Organism: Amorphophallus konjac; assembly: GCA_022559845.1. NCBI lineage: Eukaryota > Viridiplantae > Streptophyta > Magnoliopsida > Alismatales > Araceae > Amorphophallus > Amorphophallus konjac. The sequence continues at coordinate 138,866 of JAHNEJ010002773.1, read as the reverse complement.
AAGAGACGGTGAGGGAGAGGGGGTGAGACGCTGGGAATGCGAGAGAGAAAGAGATGGTGAGGGAGAGAGAGAGAGACGGTGAGGGGCCGAGAGAGGGAGAGATGGTGAGAGAGAGACGGTGAGGGAGAAAGAGAGACGGCGAGGGAGAGAGAGAGAGGGAGAAAAAGAGAGACGGTGAGGGAAATTGAGAGAGAGACGGTGATAGGGAGAGGGGGTGAGACGCTGGGTAAGGGTGTACCGGGTAAGAGGAGATGAGGGTGTGTACCGAGTAGAGCATGGGGTTTGGGTGTGCCGGTGAAGGATCAGGGGAAGGCGCATGCGGGCAAAGGTTCGTGCGTGGGGAGGCTCAGAGTTTGTGCAGTTGGGGGGGAGTGAGCTCTATGCAGGTTCTATGCATGCAAGGGACAAGGTCAGTGCATGGTTCAGACAAGGTATGTGCAAGGTTTGAGTAGGATCTGGGGCTGCAAAGGGGCAGGTTTAAAGCAGGGTAGACAGTCACGGACTGGGTGGCTTAAGGGTGCACCGGGTAGAGGCTGGGGAGGTGTACCGGATGAGGGTGATGGGCAGGGGCTGTGCCGAGCTAGAATGGAGCTCATGTGTTGGCGAAGCCAATGTAGGTATAGTGAAGTCTATGCCCATGATGGTCTGAGGCTTGTGCATATGGGACGGGGGTTTATGCATGCAGGGTGGATGTTAAGACGCATTGCGATGCTTATGCTCGTGAGGGAGGCCCTCTTATTCATGAGATGCACGCGGGAGGTTTTCTTTTATTCATGAAATGCATGGAAGGAACTTTATTTGGTTCTCTTTTATTCATGCAGATCAAGTTCGCGGTCATGCTCGGTATTTCGTTATGAAGATGCAGGTGATCAGTTTGTTCAGAATCTCCGCGGTTCTTTCATCACTTCGGTGGAGCCGTTGCATTGGTGTTCATTCTGTTCATTTGTTATTTCTCTTTGCAGTGTTACTTTTCTTTTATTATTATTGCTATTGTGTTAATTCTGACGAAAATTCGGCAGCATCTCCCCTTGACTCGAGCGTAAGGGAGATAAAGGGAACGCGCCCACATGGAGTGGCGGAACCCGACAACTGGAGGTGGGCGCCCGAAGGCGGTAGCACCTTTGATGAAACTTCGGAAAACCTCGGAGAAATCAACGAACGGGAGACACTGGGCTAGAACGGGCTAAGTGTGCCGGCAAGAATGAGCCAAGGGTGTGCCGGCCAAGGAAGGCTGGGAGGTGTGCCGGGCTAGCTGGCTGGAGTGTACCGGACGAAGACTCGAAGGGCGCACCGGGCTCCCATGGGCTGGGGCTGTGTCGGGCAAAAAGGGCAGAAGGAATGCACCGGTCAGGGGGGGTGAAGTCCAAGGGTGCTGGGTTCAAACCAAGGGAGGTTCTTCGCATGGAGGTAAGGGTGTGAAAGGTGGGGCATGAGCCAAGAGGCCAAGGAACCCAGGGGTATGGGGCATTTGCAAGGAGTTAACCTTGAGTTTTGCTCATCGTATTAAGTGAACCCTAAGGCCATTGTCCAAGAGGAGCTTGCTCTCTGCCTGGAGGAGGGGTTGGGCGAGATAGATAACGAGAGGGATGCTTCCCACGATAGGATGAGCAAGGGAAGAAGAACTGCTAAGCCGACCAGCAGTAGGGGGACATGAGGAAAGCATAGGACGGCGACAAATGCAAACACCCGAGGACACGCATATGCCATACACATAAAACACCTTGCAAAGGGAAAAAACATTTCTTCCATTCTTTTGGTAGAGGGGGAGCACAGAGGCTAATACATTGAGAGGGAAAGAACAGACAGGGCGGAAAAGCCAAAATAAACACAGTGGGGAGGGGAACGGAGCACCAGCTCCTCTCCTCCCATAGCTCACTCTCTTCTCTCTTCACTCTTCACTCCTTCGCACAGGCGGTGGCGAACGGGGTAGCGCCCTCTCTTTCGTTCTTATTCTCTTCTCCTTTTCTTCTCTTCACTCCAGCGACGGTGAGTGGTGCACCAGGGAGAGCCCCAGCCTCTTCTTCTCTTCTTCTCTTCTGGTCCCTCTGTTGTGTCTGCTTTCCCCCCCCGCTTGAGGCGGGGTGAAGGGGCCTTTTATACCCTAGCAGCGGGAGCGTTCGGGCCGAGCCGTCGATGGCGGGAACGTCCGATGATGACGGGCATTAAATGGGAGTTGACTCTCCCGTCCTTGGTTGCAGGGGGGTAGCTTGCGTGCCTTCATCTCTGGGTGACACCTCAGCCAGCCCTGAGCTGGCTCTGCTACGCACCAAGGGTCGAAGGGGATGGGCATCACGTCGCTCTGTCGGATGCGCCGGGTGAGGAACAAGCCATGGCGTGCCGCTGGAGGACTGGCAAGCTGTGCCGCTGGAGGGCTTTGACGGCGTGCCGTGGAAGGCAACCCCTGGGCGTGCCGTTGGTGTGGCATCCAGGGTGTGTCGATGGGGGGCTTGCAGAGTGTGCCGCTAAGGGCTAGCAGGGGCGTGCCGTTGAAAGGCCACCCCGAGTGTGCCGGCCAGGGCCTCCTGGTGGGTGTGCCGCTGGGGGCTCAATAAGGCGTGCCGTTGGGGCTTCAAGGGGCGTGCCGCTGAGGGCGCCCAGGGGGTGTGCCGCTAGTGGGCCTGCAGGGCGTGCCGCTGAGCAACCCTGAGGGTGTGCCGCTGTAAGGCCACAGAGCGTGTGATGTTTGGGGCAGCACAAGGGCGTGCTGCTGAGGCAGACTTGAGCTCGTTGCTAGCACGAGTTGCGATCCACTTGGTTTCCTTTGGGGCCCACGGGTCGTGGGCTTTCCCGGGGTTAGTCTCTCTTTGCTGTCGTGACTCTGGAGACAGCTTCACGGCAATGTGTGTGTATTCAGAGCGTTTAGGTAACCCATCTTCTCCGGGATTTCTTCACTTGATGCTGTTGTTGTTCTGAAACCGGGCAGGACATATGGGCGTGCAATTTTTGGTGTCCACAGCACCCCGCGGAGGCAGATCGAGGCGTGAACAGTACGAGCGCGGACGGGGAGGATCGAGGGTCATTCGCGAGAGGGGCGAACGAGAATGGGGTTGGGATAAGTCATTCCAAGAAAAACTTGGAATGACTTATCCCCATGTTTAACCCCATTTGTGGGGTTAAACTCATTTCCTCTAACCTAGTATAACCTCACCTTTTTTTAGCCTTAACAAACGTAGGACAATGTTAAATTGAGGATAACCCAAGCCTATCCCCATACCAAACGGGACCTTAGGGCCTGTTTGTTTGGGGGATAAACCGGTATACTCCACTTAAAGTTATCTTATTCTCTTTGGTTGCTCATGGAAGGTATTCCATGGGATAGGCTCTTATCCTGATTTATCTCGGGATAACTTGTTCTACCAAAAAGGTAGAACAAGGAGGGTTAAACTTTTTCACAATTCTCAAGGGTATTCCGGGTTACCTTATCTCCCAATCAAAGCATTTTGGTGTATTTTATAGAATATCTTACCTATGGTTTAGCTTATCCACTTAACCTATTCTGTAATCAAACAGGGCCTTAGAGGCATCTAAAATAACACACAATCATCTTCATTTCGCACTACTGAAAGTATAATAAAATGTCAAAGAGACGTACTCCAATTGATCAAAATGTAATTTAAAGTTCAAAATTCAATGAGTTATTGCACTATGAAAGAAAAAGGCCCAACCTCCATAATATGATGGATATATAATATAAAGAAATAGGAAAGTCAATCATCGTAGTCACTCTGACAAATATAGATACATATGTTTATTAGTATCTCCAAACTGTAACTCTATACTAGTGGGTTGGGGTGCATGTGGATGTCTTTGGATACATCGATCTAATCATCCAAATATACGATAGTGCATGTGTAGCAGTAGATGGTATATTAAGCTCTCAGAAGAATGCTCTCATTGTATATACTAGCTCATCACTAGGAGTAAGAGGTGATGTTGGAGGGGTCCCGAAAGCTGGAGGAGAGGTCGGTGCTCTAGTGGAAGAGGTAGTAATGGTGGCAGCCTGTAAAACTCTCTACAACTATGCACAAACATGTGGAGGAATTGGATATACACCCCAATCTCCATCAGCCCCTAAAAAATACTCAGAAAATCTATGTATGTCGCTAATGAAGTGGGTATAATGCATACAGTGAATTTGTCAATTAGTTGGTGTCATGTACCCATAATCCCATGCTGAATGGCATCACCCACACGACATCTACAAAGTACACAAAATAACAACTTAAATTTTAAGAGCAAGGGTAAAATATGACTCAATGGTTTTAACCACAAACCAATGAAAATTATAAATTCAAATACCATAGTAATCTCGTAAGAGCCTAACGAGGGTCATAATATATATGTTAGGGTAGAAGTGTTCCCACCCAATGCCTCATCTCCTTACAAGTGAATATCATAAGTGTCTAGGACATGTGCTTGATAATCAGCCCAAGACATATATGATGCATACATGATATATGGTATTGTATCATGTAATAGACATATTGCTGGGTACCTAGAGCATACACCACTGAGATAGGCCGATCATAAACACCATAAACATGTCCATAAGTAAGATATGCAAGTGGAGCGAGACGTGCTGATGCAAATGACTCCTCATATAAATGGCAATGGAAGACCATGCACTACTAAAAATTTATCTTTATAAGGTCAAAAATAAAAGGTAGACGTCAATTGCCAGTTCTATTTCAAAGATTAAAAGGCAAAATAAAAATATGCCTTCTAGTCATATTAAATATACTCTATTAAAGCCAGAATACTAACTTGTGCCTTATAAAATTCAATAAATAGAAGGAAGCAATAAGATTGCGCCTTTTATTCACTAATCTTAGAAATGAGATCGGCCCCTCCCCCCGCTCCCCGTGCGATTTTAGGTTTCCCTCCACCTGCAAACCTTCCTTCCCTATGCCTCCTTATCTCCCCGGCCTCCTTCTCCCCCATTCTCTTCCTCCCTATCTTCCTCGCATCACGTGATCTGGTAAAACCCTATTTGATACGAGACGGAGACGCGACCTGGGACTCTAGCTCGCGGACGTCCCTAGCGAGGGAAACGCGGGATCTTGAGTGGTTGAGGAATCGACGATGAGTCGGGTAGTCGGCTCTCTTTCGTGCCCAGATCGGGTCACGGGACGGATTTCGCTCTCTCTCTCTCGCAGCGGTGTTTAAATTGAATCGAGCTAGTAACCTATCACTCGCAACGGCATATACAAATAAATACAAAATAAGCAAATGCGATAGAGAGAGTGGCGAGTTTACCTCCACGCTACCGGGCGTGGGGAAGACGATCCCGGCCAAGACAGTAACTCCCGGAACAAATAATTATAATAATTACAAAAATGAATTATAATGTCCACTCCACGCAGGGAGGTAAAGGGCTACAAGTGGGGCCCGGGAGGACCGATCTTGGGTTTATGGGCAGCGTGTTGGATAGCTTCGTCGGTAACGTTCGATGGCCGGGTTGCTTGCTGTCCCGAGCTGGTTCTGTTGTTTCAACATTGCGCGACTCGGTGAGAAAAATTGCTGCGAACAGCACGGACGTCAGATCGATGCGAAACCAGTGCCGTTGCGATGCTGACTCAGAGATCTACAACCCTCTGGTGTCACAGTAATTTTGTTGAGGCCGTATTTTTCATGGGGAATTTTTCAACAGGAAAGTTATCAGTCTCAGATCTGATCGGGCAGACTGAGATCTACCTGAGAAAGTGCGTTGACCGCGACTCAAACTTCGGATCTGGGTGATGGGATTTTTATGAAAGCTAGAGGGGAAAGTAAGGAAGACGTGGATAATTTGTTTGTACATTTTGGTGGAGGTTTGATATGGGAAGTAGATTTTCTAACAGAGATGGGTCGGATCTGGACTGCAGGGGGCAGAACAGATTTGGGAAATAGCAGAGTTTTTTTGGATAGGAAATAAAAATCCTAAAATCATAAAAATATTTATGGACAATGGCTTAGGTAGACAGAATTCCCATTTAAAATTTCAGCTCATTCTGAAATGGGAAAGGGGGTAAAAAGGGCGAAGAGGTGGCTTGCTGGTTGGTGGATCTGCACAGGAGGCCGGTTACTAGGGGTGGGAAGAACAGATCGGGAAAAATAGTAAACGAGGGGAAAATAATTTTAATTTTTTTGTGGAGGATGGGGTGGACGTGGGGAACTCACCTTCCAAATTTCATCACGATCTGAGCTCCTGATTGATAGCTAAAAAGCGCGGATTAGGCCTCTGTCCAGGGTGGACAGAACTTCCGACGAAGTGGTGGCGGCGGCGACGGCGATGAGCTTCACACTCAAAGGGGGAACTGATAGAGAGGAATCACACCTCAAATGAAGGGCTCTCACAGCTACAAGGGAAGAGAGGAGAGAGGAAGAGGGCACACTTGGCTTTCTTGGCTATTTTTCTCAAAATTCATTCATTAATTGTATCAAAAATGGAAAACACATGGCTTTTATATGAAATGGACACCCTAGGCAAATGACTAACCTTACCCTTAGATCTAGGGTTAAGGAGGGGTATCTTGGGAATGCAAAAACCCAATTTTCCCCATCTGGTTAAAGCTTAATAAACATAATAAACAACTTAGCCTAATCATGCCAAAAGAAGGGGCGCCCTCCTTCATAGGTCAATCTTGGCAACTTTGGGCCAAGGACCAACCAATTGGCCCATGAACCATGATTAGCCTATGGGGCCTTCCAAGCTAGGAAGCCCGTGAGAGAGGGAGAAGCCCAATTGGGCCTTAAGTGGCCTTAAGGTCCAATATGAAGGCTTTAAGGTCCAATATGACCATAACCCCTTAATGGACTCTAATAAGTGTAACACCTTAATGGACTCTACATGAATGTGGCCCAATGGCTTATTAAAAGTCTTACAAAGGAGCCCAAGTAAAGAACTTGACCTAAACAAACACACATTACAAATCAAATACATTATTACACAAATACTTCCAACCATTTAATGCACTAGCCGTGATGCCCCATCACTATTGTTATTGGAAATCATAAGAAGGGATCCACCTAAGAGGTCGTGAAAAGTGTCCTACTCCCCCCCTACCATGTTCCGTACACCGCCCTCCCCTTCCCTCTCCAACTCTGACCGTTCCCTCTTGTCCGCCACTGGCTATAACCCCGCAGCCCCCATCCCAACACCCCCACCATAACCCTTGCCATCGATGCCCTATTCTTCCTCCCCTCCCCCACTGTCATTGTAACGACCCGAGAATCCGATTATCGGGAGAGACTCGATAACCTGAGACTCGAACCGCCGCCCACGAGCCGGGAGGGCTCGGAAGAGCTAAAAGGAGTGTGGAGGCGCAAAGAAATAGAAAATAAAGCAGGATAATTCAACAATTAACAGAAAGAAATAAATAACAACTGCTACAACAGAGTCCAGTCCAACAGAAAGTACAATCTAAAGCAGTAAAAACGTACTACATGCCAAGTGAACACTCGGCCCGGCGATCTGGCAACTGAGAACCTCCGTACCGCACTCTCGAACCTTGAGGAAGAACCGCCACACCTGAAAAGCAGGGAATGAGTCTCCAAAACATAGACTCAGCAGGGATCCCGCGGAACCCCAACCGGAAACGACGGCGGTAGCGGAAAGGAAAGCTATAACGACAGCAGGAACAGCGAACCGGTGGCCGGTCAAAACTCGGCGCTACAGCTACTCCTACCGTACCTGAAGACACACCCCGATCTCACGGTCGGAGGGCTACCGAACCACACTAGTACTACTTATCGAAGTAAAAACCCACGGCAACCGCGTCGTAGCGGCCAGTCCCCTAGGACACAGTCGACTTGGACACGCTGTCCAAGGTGCGATCCCGACCACCCGGTCGTGGACACCACACCAACAAGACGCAACCTCGGTAAAGTTACTAGTACCAATCTTACGGCACAAAAATCGACACACGCGCCACGGCGAGACAACTGAAACTCAACGGTCAACACGACCAAAAACCCGAAGGTCGAAGTCACAGAGACTGACAGTCTGTCACTCCCGACTCGACAGGAGTACCTCTCACTAGAAGCACAGTCGGTAGCGTCCCCTGACGACTTACACCGCACCACAGGTGAATTGCGTAACGTGGTAGCGCCTACCAGAGGCACGGACACCATACAAGTAACCACAAAGTAAGTGACTAGCTGGGGTCACGCTCGTCAGCGTGTGTCCACTGCCCCCAACCACGTGTGCACACACAGACTATGCGCCCTAGGTCTGGCCTCTAACTGGTTTTCCCCTGGAGCCGGACTCTGGCTACCGACGAGGGGCCCGACGAAAACAAGTCTAAAAATCATCCTTAGGGTAGCCTCTCCACCACTCCCTGGTGGGTCCACTCGCGTGCAGACAGGCTACGACTAGTGGAGGGTCACTGAAGGAGTAGACTCTCAAGTCAACGGAAAACAACGTCCGAACCCGATGAAGTACGGGGACCATCCCACGTACCAGCACCGTCGCACGGTGACCACAGTTGGAGAAGGTGCAGTCCAGAGCCTGGCGGTCCAACACAGGTGCGCCACAGGCGCTAACCCACTAAACTCAACGGTCTTTGAGTCACGAGACTCGGGGTCAAGACCGTCGTACGCAACAGCACAAGGCCGTCAATCTAGTCTAATCTCTAGGTCTAAAACCACAGTAGCATGAGTACCGAGGTAGCTCATGAGCCGCCTAGACCATTCCCTCAAAAGAGACCTCAAGGGACTAAGGCCACACACATGGCTCACACGGAAAGCACAGAAGCATGATTCCCAAGGCAGCACTCACACCGCCAAGCTGCATCCCAACTCAGGGAGAAGCGAAAAACCTCCAGCCCCAGACTGGACTACTGGGCTCGCAGCCCAAGGCCTCACACAAGACCCACTCGGGAATCACTTTCCGGAGAAATCGACGACGCACAGGGAAGTCTCACCGCACGCACACCGACACACGGTGATAGGAGTCAAGAGCGCTACACCCCGGCACCACACCGTACCACGACATCTGGCCCCGATGAAGTGCACAGCACCTGTCAAGCCACGGGTCGACACGTGGATCAAGAACCACACACCCGGGACTCGAATCGGTCAAAACGGAAACACTGGGTTAGACTGGCACATGGGCGGTTCTGAAGTCCCGAGGTTAAATGACACCCAAGAGGGGGGGTGAATTAGGTGATAACAATTTTTTTATAAAATAAAACCAAGATAACGATTTCGAGAGGACACAAGAGGGCCGCAAGCAAAACAGACTATATCTCTCAAAACAACCACTGCATAAACCCTTGGTACTCGGCGGAGTTAATAGATCCGTAGATTTACTCACGCAAACTGTTATCTTTTTGACAAGAATGACCTTGTCGGTCTGAATCCAGCTTTTGATATACCGAAGGATTTAAGTGAAGATGAATAACACACAAGATCTAAAAGAAGCAGAATGACTAGATTCACAAGTAGTCACAGAAGGGGGAAAGGAGATAAGGTGCAAACCACGAGGAGACAGTAATTTTAAGGTGGTTCGGATGCCACAATGGCAACCTACGTCCACCCCTCACCGACAGTGAGGAACCACACACTATCTTGTATAGTGTTACAAGATCAACCACACACACACAAAAGCAATCAAACTTGACTGCACACACACACACACACACACACACGGATCTGTGAAGATCCTCACATACACAAAAGATTTAAGATTACAATCAAAACACACTTGAAGCTGAGAAGGATGTGAAATTGAAAGAACACAAGAACAAGAGATTGATTAATGCTCCCCCTTAGTTGATGAAGGATTCTTTGGATGCAGCTTGATGTCGACTTGATCCAGGCTTGATCTTCTTCAGATATAGCTTGATCTTCACTCTAGAAAGGAGGAAGAAGGATGAAGAAATCTTCTCGGAACACTGTTCACGTCTACAGTGCAAGCTTCCTCCTTCCCACCTTTGGTAGCCTCCTTGATCCACTCTAAGCATTTGGGTTTTCCAATCCCTCTTGTATATGTTTTATAGGTTCTTGAATGGTCCAAGGACTCCCCCAGACCAGATCCACAATTTCTGGAGAGTTTGGTTGCTTTGGGATTAAACAAATCCAAGAGGAATGACTTTTCTCGAAATGATAAAAAGTCAACAATTGTTGGCAGCTCGGGGCTGGCGGTTGACCTATAGAGGCCACCAGTCAACCGCCATTGGCCGTCCTGTAGCCATTTGGCTGATGGGAAAATAGGTCGACCGCTAGCTCCTGGCGGTCGACCGCCAGGTTCACAGATTCCCAGATTTCAGTTCTGTTATTTTAGGTCGACCTCCAAGGGTCCACAGGTCGACCGCCAATCTCCAATCCTGCAAAAGTCAAGTGTTAGCTCACTTGAAGCTATCCATTTGTTCGATGATTGAAATGGGCTTGTGTTATAGTTAATTACAAGTTGGTTTATACTCGAATAAACACATGGAAGGATTCATTAACACAAATATGACATGGGGTGAAAATGATGGTTTAAAACATGAAGCTTCGCTTGAAAACAAAGTACATGGGAGATAAATGTCCTGGGTTTTGTTATCATCAAAATCACTCAGATATGTTCAACAGGTTCATTCTGGGCCGCTCAAGGGACGTGCGGCTGGGGACGAGCCGCTCAAGGGATATGCGGCCAGGAAGGAGCCACACAAGTGCACTAATATGACTAACCCAAAGAGAGGATAGGCGGTTAGGGCTGAGCCGCCCAAAGGGATGTGCGGCTAAGGGTCACCTGCACAACCCAACCGACCTACTATAGTGTCGGTCAAAGCGATTTTGACCAAACTGCACAACCCGACTGACACCCAACTGTTGACCAAAGGTCAACGGGGACATGCGGTCAGCGCCTGGCCGCACAAGCCCACGGAAAGACATGCGGCTGGGGACCAGCCGCCCAAGAGGGGACATGCGGACCTCACCTGGCCGCACATCACATGTGTGGTCTATCGTCCGACCGCACAACCCCCAAAACCAGATGGGACATGCGGTGCAGAACCAGCCGCCCATACGAAGGGCGGGCCCTGGTTCGACCGCCCAACCGTCACGGCGAGCAAACCTAGGGGGTCACCCGATCGCGGCCTTTCCATGCCCCGTTCGTGCCGAGACAAAGGGGATACAGCCACAACCACCCTGGCAATCACATGGACTCCGACCGAAGTCAAAACGACGCACGAATCGCGAGAAACGGGCGATTCTACCGAAGTTACTCAAAAAGGGTTTCCGAGCTTCCCGGAGCCCTACCGGTCCAACGGGACCACCAATCGAGACGAAATCAGGGGGGAAAGAACGCTCTCGCCCCCAAGGAATCCGTTGACAGTAACCGATCTGGAAACCATCGCCGTTTCCCGACGGACCCTATGAAACCTACAAAACCACGGTTTCGCTAGAACGGACCCAAACTCAGCCGTTTCCGCGCCGAACGACGTGCAATGGCAGGAAAAATGGGCAAGACGCAGTGGTGTTCCATCACCCTACCTCCACCGAAGAAACCGCGCGCCGAAGCGACTAATCCACGCTGAAAACCGCCCGGAACACGAACGACGCCATCTAGGAATCCACCGAGGGATCGCGCCCGCTACTGCCTCGATCCTCGCCCATCCTTGCCCGCATCCTCGCCCGCGCCGCCTCCACCTCGCCCCCGCCTCGCCCCGTTGGCCGCCGAAGAAGAGAGGGGAGAAGGAGAGCGTGAGAGAAGAGAGAGGGAGAGTGAGTGAGAAATGAGAGGGGAGAGAGAGAAAGGGGGTTTATATAGGGAACATCCAGAAATTCCGAAAAATACCAAAAAAATAGAAAATCACATCCTCGCGATCCTCGGAACGCACCGATCACGATGGTACCACCCGTGCTCAGGTGAACGACCCGGTTCACCCGCAACGGAGTTCCGCAGGGTTTGCCGAAACCCGCACGCGGAAATCGGAAAATACGCGGAAAAAGCCGCGGAACGCACTCCGACCTCCGAAACAGCTCCGGATCGTACCGATCCGAACATGAAAGATGTCCGAAATATCACTTCGGACACAACGGAGCCAGATTCATCGGAAACGCAAATCCGGGACCCGAGAAGAAGGATCCGAAAAAATACGGGGCATTATCGTCATTCTCTCTCCCATCACAATAGGGATGAAGCCGCTGTCTACAACGAGCTGCGTCACCGCCGCAGTCACCATTGCCGCCGTCGTTCCCCCAGACGTCAGTCGCGACACCTCACCTTCCCATCCCGTGTCTCTACCATTGTAGCCCCGCTCTTGAGTCCCTACCGTGGATGCCCCCCAATAGCCGCCAACGCACCGTTTTCCTGCCTGGCCAAGTTGTTGTTCGCCTCTCTTCTTACCAGTAGTCTCACAGGATGTCATCCTCGTCCCTGCCCAGGCATGCACGTGAACACCCTGTTTCGTGCGCTATAGCTTGCCAGGGTTTATCGGTCATAGTTGTCCGTCCGCCATGGATCCGGGCCTAGTCGAACACACCAGCTGCCCCACAGCGGTCCCTGCTACAACCGATGCACTTGCAAGAGGAACACGCCTCTTATGAACCTACCAGTGGGTGAGGAATGAATCAGTGCCGTGCGCATCCACCTTTTTGATGATGACAGAAACTAGGCATTAGATTTGCATTTTCACCAATGTGCATATGAGAGAGTTTTGGAAGCGACGTCAATCTCATTTGAAATTCAGTTGAAATCCATCAAGTTGAAACATTTGAACTCACGATGTGAAGGCATTCAACACATCCATATCAACGCAACATTTCACTTCCAACACAAGCACGTCAACAAATCCATACCAGCCATTTAATACTTATTTGCCATATTGACAGGAAGTGAGATAGGAGAGAGCCAATCTTGTGAATTCAAGGAGTGCATTCTTCCATTCATTCTCATTAGATCCATACAGGGTACACGGAATGCAAGAGGTGAAAGAGGGAATGCAACCACTAAATGCAAACCACTAATGCAATATAACCAAATAACCAAATGCAATACAACGTGCTCAACCTAAAATGCAAACGACAAACATGCATGCAAGCAGGCACACACACACACATATCATATATATGAGCCTAATAGCCTACTTCTCCCCCTTTGACATCAGCAAAAAGGAGAGGTATGAGATACAAAAAGTGGACAAAAGTAACACTAGAGAACCAAGAACAGCTACACAGCAGGGTGATCCTCAGCTTCCTCGCCATGAACACCATCCGGTGGACCATCACCATGGGGGGAACTAGCAGGAGCAGGAGCAGGAGGAGGAGGAAGACGATCCTCAATGCCGTGGAGAAGATCATCATAATGACGGAGCTGGTTACGGAGGGAAAGAAGGGTATGGTTGGTGATGCGAAAGGCCTCACGGTTATCTTCATGGCTGGCAAAGAGAGTGGCCATGTGGATAGAGATATCATCAAGAGCATGAGTGAAGGTGTCCATTCGTCCAGTCATGGTATCCATAAAAGTGTCCAGGCGCCCAAGAGAGGAGTCAATGCGGGTTTCCATGCCTAAAAGATGCCGGTCGAGAGCCTCATAGTCTCCCCAAGTGGAATTCCCAGCACCCTGAGTAGAAGACTCCCCCTGAAAGTACTGCAGTGGTGGAGGGAGAGCCGCTGGAGGAGGCACATCGTCAGGCTGGACTGGTGCAGGGGCATCTTGGTGATCTTACTGTGGGTTCGGATCTTGTTCATCTTCACTGACATTCTCGTCCCCATAAACTGGGACAGCACGACGAATTGTGCCATCTGCTGCACGGTAATATCCCATATCTGAGAAAATCTTATGCTCATTATAAATGTCATCATGGCGGACCAGAACAAACTGCTCATCCTCCAATGGGATCCCAATAGAAGTGAACACTCCAGTGAGTTGAGAAGCATAAGGCAGGGACCGCCGTAAATGTGTCCGGCATCGACTTATCAGTTGAGTCATGAGCCATCCCATATTAATTAAGTCACCATTCATAGCATGATAGAACAGGAATCGGTGCACTTCCGTCACTTCATCTCGGCTGCCACTCTTGGGATAAATAAGTGTAGTAAACATATGATGCATAACCCGTTGCAAGGCGGGAAAGTGGTTGGCATTGAGCTCAATGAGGTCACTCACACCATGCACAAAATCACAGCTCGTCATGACAATGAAACTTGCCTCAACCTCACCATGCCCAAAATTCATGTCTGCACCATGTGAAGAGACTCCCAGGGCACGATTGAATAATTCTGAATTAATTCGGATCTCAATACCCTTAACCATGGTGTATAATCTTCCATCTCTGTCAACCAAATTACCATAGAACTATTGTACCATATAGGGATAAAACCGGTTGTATCTAGTGACAAAGTCAATCCACCCTGGTTGCATTGAAAAAACTGTATAAATGTCGGGCATGAATTCATTCAACTCTTGAAAATTGACAAGACGAGGGTCGATGATAGACCTTGGAGGTAACCTGCGTGCGGGAGCTTGTGGTGGAGGTGCGGCCGGAGCTTCACGTCTCCGAGCACTAGGTTCCCCTTGGAGAAGATGTCGAGCACTCCGTCTAGGTGCCATTTTAGACTAAGAAACCCGTTGAAGAGAAGATCCTCTTGAGAGGTAGGACCTCTACCTTGGGATGGAGAGGGAGACACCAGAAAGAACTAAGAACACCGTCGCCACGCTCTGGAACTCAGGGAAGGGTGGCACGAGCGCACGAACGCCGACGAGGAGGCGTGCCGAAATGGAAAACAATCGACCGGATCATTCTCGGGGAGGGAAGATGTGGGGTTTGTAGGGCTTGAAAGGTGGGAGAGAGATGTGCTAGGGTTGAGGTGGAGTAAGGGAGAGAGAAAAGGGAAAGTGATAGAATGAGAGAAGGGGGGAGAAAACCCCCTTAAAAAGGGGTTCGGACGCGGCTGAACCGGGCCGGTTCGCCGATGGCGGTCGACCGACACGAAGCCAGCGGTCGACCGTTGGGGCATAGAAACCCCATTGTTCAACCCGAGAGAAAAGGTGTGTAGCCAGCGGCCACCAGAGATGGAAGTGGGCTCCATGACCCTGTGGACCCCACCATTTTCACAGATCATTTTTTTTCTTTTCCTTCTTTTTTTTGTTTGTTTCTAAATCTTTTTCTTTTATATTGCTAAGCCACGAAAGATAGCAAGCAGGAGTCGACTATGGAAACCCTTGAATGGAGACTGCTAGGAGCACTAGATCACTAGTCCACATTTATTTATCAAGGAATATTCAGTTTTAGGAAAATGTCAAGGAATTGAAGAAGTGTATATAAATATAAGTACAGGCACACATGCTAGGTATAGTCATACACAATAGAAATGAACCACACATAATGCATGCATCTCACATAATCTACCCAACGAAGAAGAAACAACCTAGTGCAGACCTAAGTACGTATGCCCTCACCCTTGCACATGCCAAGTTCTCTCCTAATCTTATTGAATTGATCCTGATTTAGGGGTTTTGTGAAGATGTCAGCCAGTTGATTAAGTGTGTCAATGAACTTGAACTCAAAAACCCCTTTACCTACATGATCTCTCAGAAAATGATGCCGAATGTCAATGTGTTTGGTTCTGGAGTGTTGAACAGGGTTTTTAGATAGACTAATTGCACTCGTATTATCACATAAGATGGGCACACAATCCACTTCAACATTCAAATCAAGCAATTGATTTTTGATCCAAAGTACTTGGGCTCCACAACTTCCGGCGGCTACATATTCAGCCTCGGCCGTTGAGAGAGCTACTGAATGTTGTTTCTTAGAGGCCCATGAAACAAGGCACCCGCCAAGAAACTGACAGTACCCACTTGTACTTTTACGATCTACAATGCATCCGGCGTAATCCGCATCGGTATAAGCAATTAACTCAAAAGAACTACCGATGGGAAACCACAAACCAAAGTCAATTGTGCCAATTAGATATCTGAAAATCCGTTTAACAGCTGATAAGTGAGATTCTTTAGGGCATGACTGGAAACGGGCACAGAGACATACACTGAATTGAATGTCAGGGCGGCACGCTGTAAGGTACAGTAGTGATCCGATCATACCTCGAAACAGTGTAGAATCTACTGTTTTACCATTTTCATCCTTATCCAGCTTTGTGGTGGTGGCCATGGGAGTTGATATGGGTTTTGCTTCCGCCATCCCGTATTTCTTCAGCAATTCCATAGTATACTTGGCTTGATTGATGAAAATTCCTTCTGAAGTTTGTTTCACCTGCAATCCAAGAAAGAAATTCAGCTCCCCCATTAAGCTCATCTCGAATTCTCCTTGCATAGTCTTTGCAAATTCCTCGCATAAGGCATTATCAGAAGCTCCAAAAATAATGTCATCCACATACACTTGAACCACTAAAATGTCCTTACCTGATTTCCTTGTGAAAAGTGTTTGATCAACCTTACCTCTCTTGAACCCATTTTCAGCCAGAAAAGAAGTAAGCCGTTCATACCATGCCCTTGGTGCTTGTTTTAGTCCGTACAAGGCCTTTTGGAGCTTGTACACGTGTCGTGGATGTTTGGAATCTTCAAAGCCTGGCGGCTGCTCTACAAAGACATCCTCCTTGATATAGCCGTTAAGAAATGCAGATTTAACATCCATTTGAAATAGTTTAAAGTTCAAAGAGCAAGCGTAGGACAGTAAGATCCGGACTGCTTCAAGTCTAGCAACCGGTGCAAAGGACTCATCAAAATCAATTCCCATCTCCTGGCTGTACCCCTTGGCCACAAGCCGAGCCTTATTCCTCACAATCAATCCCGCATCATTTAGCTTGTTTCTGAAAACCCAACGAGTTCCAATAGTAGGATGGTTCTTAGGACGCGGCACGAGAGTCCACACCTCGTTTCTTTCAAACTGATGCAGCTCTTCATGCATCGCCTGAATCCAGGATTCATCTTGAAGAGCTTCATGAATGTCCTTGGGCTCTACTTGTGAAAGTAAGGCCATCAGGTCCTCCTGTTCAACCTGCCTTAGAGAGGACCTAGTTTTCACCCCATCCTCCAAATTACCTATGATGTTCGCAGTTGGATGATCCTTTAGAAATGTGGAGGAGCTGGGCAGATCAGGATGCTGCACTTGTGGTTCTTGCAGTGTCTCAATTGTAGGATCCTCATCTTCCTCATTTTTGCTTGAGGTTGCCTTCAATGGCTCATCCTTGGCTTTAACATTTGATGAGTTCTTAGGGTCTTCATCTGCATCCAAGATGGAAGAAATTTGATTTGTGAGTTTTGACTCGGATTCATCAAAAATAACATGAGGACTTTCTTCAACAACTAAAGTCCTTTTATTGAATAATCGGTAAGCTCTAGAATTGAGTGCATAACCTAGAAAAATTCCTTTATCACTCTTTTCATCAAACTTACCCAGATTGGACTTACCATTGGTCAAGATATAGCAAGGGCATCCAAAGGGTTTAAGATAAGAGATGTTTGGCTTCTTACCATTGTAGAGCTCATACGGAGTTTTCTTCAGAATGGGCCTTACCATTGCCCTGTTGATGATGTAGCATGTTGTACTTACTGCTTCAGCCCAAAAATACTTGGGTAGGGAATTCTCACTGAGCATGGTCCGGGCCATGTCTATCAACGTTCTATTCTTTCTCTCTACTACTCCATTTTGCTGGGACGTCCTCGGTGATGAAAAATTGTGTGTGTACCCCTGCTCTTCACAGAACATGCTGAATTCATGATTTTCAAATTCACCACCATGATCACTCTGGATTGTGGTGATGAGGTAACCCTTTTCATTCTGAATTTTTCTGCAAAACACTTGAAACTCCGTCACGGCATCACTTTTATTAGCTAAAAACAGCACCCATGTGAATCTGGAGAAATCATCAACAATCACAAAGCCATAGGATTTTCCTCCTAGGCTAGATGTTCTAGTAGGACCAAAAAGATCAAGATGCAACAGTTCCAATGGCCTAGCGGATGAAACAATATTTTTGTTTTTGAATGAGATTCGTGTTTGCTTGCCTTTCGTGCAAGCTTCACAGATATTATCGCTTTCAAATTTCAATTTGGGCAGACCTATCACCAAGTCATGTCTAGACAACTTAGAGATCACTCCAAAACTAGCATGACCTAGTCTGCGGTGCCATAGCCATGCATTCTCATGGTTGTTAGCTACCAAACACACATTATCAACTGAAACATCATCAAGATCAATGGTGTACACATTGTTGCTCCTTTTACCAATGAATTTGATTTCATTTGAATTTTTGCACATGACAAAACAGTGAGTCACATCAAAAATAATCTTAAAACCCTTATCACATAATTTACTTATGCTCAACAAATTATGATTCAAACCTTTCACCAGAAGGACATTTTCAATCAGAGTCTCAGAATTCTTACCTATGTCTCCAACTCCGATTATTGTACCTTTGTCCTTTCCGCCAAAAGCAACTAAGCCTCCTTCCTTTTCTTGCAGCTTGGAGAACACCTTCTTGTCCCCTGTCATATACCTTGAGCAACCGCTGTCAAGATACCATTTGCTCCCCCTGACTTCAAGACATATCTGCAAGAAGAAAAATTCTCATGCAATTATTTTTGGTACCCAAGCTAGTTTGGGTCCGTTGGAGTTAGTCCAGTTCTTGGTATATCTCCTCTTGGTCCAGAAAGCACGATTTCTTGGTGGGTTTTGTTTGAACCAACAACTTACAATAGCATGCCCAAATCTACCACAATGATAGTAATTGACAGGTGCAAAGTTTCCTTGAAACTGTCGTGATTTGGGTTGAAAATGCTTGAGTTCAGGCTTGGAAGATGACACATGGTTTTGACTTTTCTCATGGACAAGGGATGTTGTGATCTTATGCTCAAAAGGTTTTTTGTTTTGGGGAGTGTATTTCGGGGCCTTCTCTTTGAAAATTGACTTTCACTCCCAACAAATTATTTAGGTTTTGCTTGCCCTTAACAAACTTAGATAACGTGGACTGAAGATCATCCACTTCTTTTTCCAAGCTCATAGTTTTCTTTTCAAGTTCCGAGTTTGTAAATTTTAGAATTTGTTCTTCAATTTTCATTTTCTCACATGCTTTCTCCACTTCAATTACTTTGCAAGATAATTCTTCTTTGGCTTTATCACAGTCTGAAATTGTTTGTAATAGGCTTTCTCTTTCTTATGTGGCCTCAAACCATTCCTGTTCCAGTTTTTTAAATTTGACAAAGATATCTTCATGTGATAAGTCATCAAGTTTCTGTTTGAGAATTTTGTTTTCAGATCTGATCTTCTTGTATTTTGTGTACAATTTTTCATATTCAGATTCCCATTGTTCATTAGAAATGAAATCAGGGTCAGAGTTTACCTCCGTAGATTCATCTTCATGTGCCATGAGGCACAAGCTTTCCACAAGTTCTTGAATCTCTTCATCAGATGGTTCATCTTCATCGTCGCTCCATGTGGCGACCATGGCTTTGGGTTTCTTGAAATTATCCTTCTTGAATTTCTTTTTCAGATCCGGACATTCACCTCTCATGTGCCCGGGCTTCTTGCATTCGTAGCATATGATGCTACTTGGCTTGCTTGACTCGCCTTTGGTCTGTGTGGGCTTTCTTGGCCCTTTCCTAAAGTTTCCCTGAAAGTTTCTCTTCTTCCTTAGAAATCTCACTTGGTGAGTTATCATTGCCAATTCTTCCTCTTCATTGCTTCCGTCACTTGATTCACTTTCTTGAAATTCATTATCGGAGTGATGAGCTTTCAGTCCAATGACCTTCTTCTTTTTGATGTCTTCATCAACTGTCCTCTTAATATTTATCTCATAGGTCATGAGTGACCCTATGAGTTCATCCAAGGTGAGAGTAGACAGGTTCTTTGAGTTTCTTTGAGTTTCTTTGAGTCTTCAATTACCGTGGCCTTTGTGTGCCAAGCTGATGGTAGGGACCTTAACACTTTCCTTACAAGGTCGGAATTTGAGTACTCTTTCCCGAGACTCTTGAGACCATTCATGATCTCTGTTAGCCTTGCAAACATTTCGGAGATGGTTTCTTCAGGTTTCATCTTAAAAAGCTCATAGTCAGTGACTAGGAGATTTGCCTTGGTCTCCTTGACTTGTGAAGTTCCCTCATATATGAGTCGCAGCTTATCCCACATTTCCTTGGCCGAGCTGCACGTAGAGACACGAGAGAATTCATTAGGGTGTATAGCACATTGCATGATATTCATGGCATTATAATTAGCGGTGCATTTCTTGATTTCCTCAGGTGTCCATTTATCTTCATCATCCCCTAGTTTATGAGGACCCTTGTCCACAACTCTCCAAACTTCGTACTCTTGAGCTCTTAGAAAGACATGCATTCTGTTTTTCCAGAATGAGTAGTTTGAACCGTCAAAGTAGGGAGGACGGTTGATGGAGTGGCCCTCGGGCATCATACCCTTGTTTGCCATTTAACCGGATCTTACTCTAGATCATTAGATCTGAAAGAGAAGAGCCTTAGCTCTGATACCAATTGAAGTCCCGAGGTTAAATGACACCTAAGAGGGGGGGTGAATTGGGTGATAACAAATTTTTTATAAAATAAAACCAAGATAACGATTTCGAGAGGACACAAGAGGGCCGCAAGCAAAACAGACTATATCTCTCAAAACAACCACTGCATAAACCCTTGGTACTCGGCGGAGTTAATAGATCCGTAGATTTACTCACGCAAACTGTTATCTTTTCGACAAGAATGACCTTGTCGGTCCGAATCCAACTTTTGATATACCGAAGGATTTAAGTGAAAATGAATAACACACAAGATCTAAAAGAAGCAGAATGACTAGATTCACAAGTAGTCACAGAAGGGGGAAAGGAGATAAGGCGCAAACCACGAGGAGACAGTAATTTTAAGGTGGTTCGGATGCCACAATGGCAACCTACGTCCACCCCTCACCGACAGTGAGGAACCACACACTATCTTGTAGAGTGTTACAAGATCAACCACACACACACAAAAGCAATCAACCTTGACTGCACACACACACACGGATCTGTGAAGATCCTCACATACACAAAAGATTTAAGATTACAATCAAAACACACTTGAAGCTGAGAAGGATGTGAAATTGAAAGAACACAAGAACAAGAGATTGATTAATGCTCCCCGTTAGTTGATGAAGGATTCTTTGGATGCAGCTTGATGTCGACTTGATCCAGGCTTGATCTTCTTCAGATATAGCTTGATCTTCACTCTAGAAAGGAGGAAGAAGGATGAAGAAATCTTCTCGGAACACTGTTCACGTCTACAGTGCAAGCTTCCTCCTTCCCACCTTTGGTAGCCTCCTTGATCCACTCTAAGCATTTGGGTTTTCCAATCCCTCTTGTATATGTTTTATAGGTTCTTGAATGGTCCAAGGACTCCCCCAGACCAGATCCACAATTTCTGGAGAGTTTGGTTGCTTTGGGATTAAACAAATCCAAGAGGAATGGCTTTTCTCGAAATGATAAAAAGTCAACAATTGTTGGCAGCTCGGGGCTGGCGGTCGACCTACAGAGGCCAGCGGTCAACCGCCATTGGCCGTCCTGTAGCCATTTGGCTGATGGGAAAATAGGTCGACCGCTAGCTCCTGGCGGTCGACCGCCAGGTTCACAGATTCCCAGATTTCAGTTCTGTTATTTTAGGTCGACCTCCAAGGGTCCACAGGTCGACCGCCAATCTCCAATCCTGCAAAAGTCAAGTGTTAGCTCACTTGAAGCTATCCATTTATTCGATGATTGAAATGGGCTTGTGTTATAGTTAATTACAAGTTGGTTTATACTCGAATAAACACATGGAAGGATTCATTAACACAAATATGACATGGGGTGAAAATGATGGTTTAAAACATGAAGCTTCGCTTGAAAACAAAGTACATGGGAGATAAGTTTCCTGAGTTTTGTTATCATCAAAATCAATCAGATATGTTCAACAGGTTCATCCTGGGCCGCTCAAGGGACGTGCGGCTGGGGACGAGCCGCTCAAGGGATATGCGGCCAGGAAGGAGCCGCACAAGTGCACTAATCTGACTAACCCAAAGAGAGGATAGGCGGTTAGGGCTGAGCCGCCCAAAGGGATGTGCGGCTAAGAGTCACCCGCACAACCCAACCGACCTACTATAGTGTCGGTCAAAGCGGTTTTGACCAAACTGCACAACCCGACCGACACCCAATTGTTGACCAAACAACAGGGACATGCGGTCAGCGCCTGGCCGCACAAGCACATGGAAAAATATGCGGCTGGGGACCAGCCGCCCAAGAGGGGACATGCGGACCTCACCTGGCCGCACATCACATGTGTGGTCTATCGTCCGACCGCACAACCCCCAAAACCAGACGGGACATGCGGTGCAGAACCAGCCGCCCATAAGATGGGCGGGCCCTGGTTCGACCGCCCAACCGTCACGGCGAGCAAACCTAGGGGGTCGCCCGATCGCGGCCTTTCCACGCCCCGTTCGTGTCGAGACAAAGGGGATACAACCACAACCATCCTGGCAATCACATGGACTCCGACCGGAGTCAAAACGACGCACGAATCGCGAGAAATGGGCGATTCTACCGAAGTTACTCAAAAAGGGTTTCCGAGCTTCCCGGAGCCCTACCGGTCCAACGGGACCACCAATCGAGACGAAATCAGGGGGGAAAGAACGCTCTCGCCCCAAGGAATCCGTTAACAGTAACCGATCTGGAAACCGTCGCCGTTTCCTGACGGACCCTACGAAACCTACAAAATCACGGTTTCGCTAGAACGGACCCAAACTCAGTCGTTTCCGCGCCGAACGACGTGCAATGGCAGGAAAAACGGGCAGGACGCAGTGGTGTTCCGTCACCCTACCTCCACCGAAGAAATCGCGCGCCGAAGCGACTAATCCACACCGAAAACCGCCCGGAACACGAACGACGCCATCTAGGAATCCACCGAGGGATCGCGCCCGCTACCGCCTCGATCCTCGCCCATCCTTGCCCGCATCCTCGCCTGCGCCGCCTCCACCTCGCCCCCGCCTCGCCCCGTCGACCGTCGAAGAAGAGAGGGGAGAAGGAGAGCGTGAGAGAAGAGAGAGGGAGAGTGAGTGAGAAATGAGAGGGGAGAGAGAGAAAGGGGGTTTATATAGGGAACATCCAGAAATTCCAAAAAATATTAAAAAATAGAAAATCACATCCTCGCGATCCTCGGAACGCACCGATCATGATGGTACCACCCGTGCTCAGGTGAACGACCCGGTTCACCCGCAACGGAGTTCCGCAGGGTTTGCCGAAACCCGCACGCGGAAATCGGAAAATACGCGGAAAAAGTCGCGGAACGCACTCCGACCTCCGAAACAGCTCCGGATCGTGCCGATCCGAACACGAAAGATGTCCGAAATATCACTTCAGACACAACGGAGCCAGATTCATCGGAAACGCAAATCCGAGACCCGAGAAGAAGGATCCGGAAAAATACGGGGCATTACCATCATTCTCTCTCCCATCACGATAGGGATGAAGCCGCTGTCTACAACGAGCTGCGTCACCGCCGCCGTCACCATTGCCGCCGTCGTTCCCCCAGACGTCAGTCGCGACACCTCACCTTCCCATCCCGTGTCTCTACCATTGTAGCCCCGCTCTTGAGTCCCTACCGTGGATGCCCCCCAATGGCCGCCAACACACCGTTTTCCTGCCTGGCCAAGCTGTTGTTCGCCTCTCTTCTGACCAGTAGTCTCACAGGCTGTCATCCTCCTCCCTGCCCAGGCATGCACGTGAACACCCTGTTTCGTGCGCTATAGCTTGCCAGGGTTTGTCGGTCATAATTGTCCGTCCGCCAGGGATCTGGGCCTAGTCGAACACACCAGCTGCCCCACAGCGGTCCCTGCTACAACCGATGCACTTGCAAGAGGAACATGCCTCTTATGAACCTACCAGTGGGTGAGGAATGAATCGGTGCCGTGCGCATCCACCTATACCCTCTGGTGTTCCCGCACGAGTTCACCCAACCCCGTCGTCCGAGGACTCCCCCGCGTCAATGCCCAGATCGTCTGACTGTGTCACCTCCACATGAATTCCACCCAGAAGTTGTGCTCACTAATCTCGCAGCCTTGTCCCTAACACAGACCAACGATGTTGAGCGTCACCCATCTTAGGTGATTCTTCTATCATTCTGCACGTGGTTATTTGTTTATTTGTATGTTATTGCCTCTGGAGTCCTACCTTGAGATATCATCACATACATGTATTGTTTTTAATAAATAAATAAATATGACTTACTTTTGAACATTTTCCCTTACTACATACCCTATCCCTTGTACACTGCTTCCATTGATCAATTGTTGAGGAAGACCCTAGCCAATGGTTCCATCCATCTGCCGATTTGCTTCTGCATCCTTTGGATTGTTTCCTGCTCGTTGACATGCTTGTTTTATCGTTTTAAATTCATGTGACACTGAAAGCTAAATTAGCACATGCCTAATATTCAATTGCTGAGGATTAAGATTGTTGAGAATAAATGAATAACTTGTGATTAAACGAACATGCATGCACGTTTCATGAAAAGATAAGTCAACGGTTGCAGGCAAGGCAATCATCAGGAGGTGTCAGGTGTATTATTGTTTGTGCTGCCAAACCTAGAGTTTATTTCATATAACTAACTAGATTCCTTGCTCTGTGAAACAGTGAGACAATTAGGTGCCCCTTCGTCATGAAGGGCCCAGCACAGAGGGTGACACACTAGCATTTAGAGAAATGGGATAATTATATTTGCAAATAACATTCATGCTTAAAATGTGACGCCCACTTCCCGGGATACTCGGTGCCTGATCTGGACGGCGTCCACCTTACAATCCTCAATCGCTATGAACCGGAGTACCCGCGAGACACTAAGGTCATACCATCTTTAATCCTAATAACGTAACCATATCACAACTGATTTCTATTTAAAACACAAACACATATGAATAATATCACCTAATCCATTTCAAAATTTTTGAACATTGAAATCGGTTTACACTATAACCGAAATACACAACCCACAACCCACTTGCTATAAAAGCAATTCTCAATATCACACTTAGATCTAAACTGATCAACATTGTTTAATTTCTCTGCTTACAAAAGATCCCTCGTGAACATAATGAAATAAAATCTTAATATCTTCTGTGCGGCTACAGCAAGCTCCCCAAGCTCCTTGTAACCCTCTGTTGGCAGACTATCAATTACATTGTCTAATTTCTAAACATTGTTAAACTTGTAGATGTGAGTCCTAAGCTAGACTCATTGGGCATTAGAACCAATTGCATGTTTACGATATAATAAACTTTTGCAAGTCATTTCATAATACTCAATTAAGCACTATTCCTCACAGATTCTAAATGTATATCATAATTTCAAGAAATGAAATAAAGGAACATAACATTATTCAAATTTGAGAGAAACTCTTTCTTTTTCTACCACTTTGTCTTTAATCCCATTTAATATCTCAAACCGGCTTGCCAATCGGTTCAAAAATCATCCAGAATTATCTGGATTCCGTTAGTCAATAAACCAATCGCATGTGCAAGCCTTAAATCAATTTTTACAGCAAGTGTCTTCTATTATTAGGGCCGATTTCAATTTCAATTCAATTCGGTCAAGTTTGATTACATGTAAGATTATTACAATGATAGCAATCAGACATGTATCCAACTATAACGCAGGGGCCGATCAATACTGGGACGCCATACGATAGGCAACAAGGCAAAAGACCTACACATTGGGAGCCCAACGGTTTTCATTAATTGCGCAAGTTGGGGCAACTGGTGCCTTAATAATCGTTTTGTTTGTCCTTGGATGTTGGGCTAATCCGCAATGGACACTTACTGTAGGCTGTCAAAATCCCCTTATGATGGCATTGTCCATATGTTTAGTTACATTTTACTCATTTTGTTGCTTTCTTATCCGAACAATATTTAATAAAACTAATGAACAATTATAGGATACATAGCCTATGGTTGATGGCCGATCTGATAACAAAATATTAAGGTCACATAGTAACAATTTCAGATGCAGTTGATGGATTCCTAACCATGTTTGCTTTCTTTTAGTGTTCACAAATAATTCTTAACCCTTCTAGTGTATCAAAATAGCATTAAACTACTATATAAAGAATATCATACATTCAGTTCATCATGTGCCTACCTGCATAAAGCTCCTTAACCGCTACAAGCTTTTCTGGTCCCTAGCCTTTGTTGCCTCCCGGATTTCTCCTAGAGCTCTCCCTTTACATAGAGACGACTAGCTGCTCTTAACACCCCAAGACAACACCGTCTAATCAGGTCTCACCTATGGGTAACAAGAGCAATAACCCCAAAACTCACATTCTTGACCTTCTTCCTCCTGCTACTCCCACGGTTTCTCTTCTCTGACTCCTACTAGGACGTAAAGGAGTAACAAAGGGGTAACCAACACTTAAATAGACAGTCCTCAAGGCTAGTGAGTGGAGAAATATTTAATTTCTTTTATTTTTATTTTTCTTTTCTATTTGCTACCTGACCCAACTGTCACTACTTTGACAGACAGCCATGTTCTTACCTTATTGACCTCTGGCAAACACCCTGCCCTACCTACTATCTTCTGGCGTATACACTATCTAACCTTGTTGACTTCTGGCAAACAACACTTGAGTTCATTGCTCATGTTTTTAATTTAATTTCCTAGACTTAAGTCAACTCCCCTACACTGGCCACATGTTAAACCATGCACTATAGTTCTTTACTCTATTGATTTACAAACTGTAATTTTACTCACTACCTAATTTCGATTTTCTCATTTTTGACCTAACAAATGATAAAATTATCAAAAAATACTTAACATGAGATTTAAAGATAATTAGATTATCTTTCTAACAAGTCTAATATTGTTCTATTTTGACATTTCTACATGTAATTAGTCATATTAAGTGTAATTTCATAATTTTTACTAACAACTAATTCACTTAGTCGTATAATTACTCACTTAGACGCATGATTATTCACTTAGGTGCAGCTAAAATAAAACTAAGTCTACATAGTCGATGAAATCTGCGAGCACTCTATTGCGTCCATCTCAATAAAACTCCAGCTATCTCAACGCCTATCTCAATAAAACATCAACTATCTTACCGGCGCCTATCTTCAAAACTCTAACTATCCAGCGCATATCTTAATAAAACATCAGTTATCTCACCAGTATCTATCTCCAAAACTCCAACTATCTTAGCATCTATCTTAATAAAATATGAACTATCTCACCAATGTATATCTTCTCCGCCTATCTTCCTCCTAACTCATCGTCCAATACTACATCTCGTTAACTGACATTTATGATATACTAAATGGTTGAGTCTCAAAAAGTGCTTAACATAAAAGTTGTAGATAATCAAGTTATCTTTCCAATAAGTCTAATTTTATCTTATTTGGACATTCATATCCAAAGTTATGTCATAAATAACGGACTATTATCCGGATCTTGGGTCGTTACAAATTCAAGCGGAGCTGGCGAGACTCCATGCCAAGATCTCCTGCATGTACTACTTCGAGATCAACCGCATCATCGCGCAGCTGTGCATGGCGATGGGGCGAGGGTAGATCCTAGTGCCCAAGGAGGCCAAGGCCGCACTCTTGGAGATGTGGATAGTGGCCTTGTACGAGGACTTTGCGTGGATGCAAGGGGGAGGATGATGGACTAGAAGCTAGTGGAGGAGGGGTTGCGTCAGACCATATGCTAACACTACCTATGGCATAGCAACAGACGATCCTGTTGGACTGGTTCAACTTGTTCCTCAGCAAGGGATTGGCCGTCACCATCATCGGATGGGGACCCTCCTCTTTGTCGTTGCCCTTGTCGTTGATGCCAAAGCCCACTCTAGGTGCCACCACCAGTGAGGGAGAGAGAGGGTGGGGAGGAGTAGAGCGTGACCCACGTGGTCATTGCGACCCCTCCGCCCGTTGTCACTGTCGGGTTCTTGCCAGCCATGTGGGCCCTCCTCGCCGCCGTTGCCAGGGAGGGAGAGGATGAGAGATTCCCATCTGTGTGTGTGCGCACGTCCTTCCAACAATGTTAGGACTAAAAATGACATCTCACATGAGTGAGTTTGTAACTTTAGACTTCGTTTAGAACCGTGATGCACTAAGATTCTAATCATTAGAATCTCATATCAACTTTAATTTTTTTTCCATACCTTGAGGTATACTAACTTGAAGTTTATTTCCATACCTTGGAACTCTTTTGAGATTATCATCGCTCTGATTGTAATCATGACTATCCTACTTTTTAACAACTAAAAGAGATATTATAAGACATTAGAGTTACCACAACCCCGATCATGACTGCAGGTTACAAACCAACAATAGCCCCATGGTTTGAAGTACAAGTTTTGATATAATTTTAATTTTAATAATTAGTAATATTTTAGAAATTTGTAATATTACCGTTATGAGGAGAGTTTCACCACCGCTGATGACAAAATCAAAACAGTGCTATGACGTTAAAAAGTTCACACATGACATGATAATATGAATTGCACTGTTCATGCCATTCGTTTTCTATTTACATAATTTGAATCCACAAATAGCTTGTTGATAGTAAAGAAACCCTTTGTCAGTGCAGATTAAATATTAAAACTTAAATCATGCGACTTTTCTGTGGATGATACCGCCAGTGTTTTGCCACCGGTAACAATGAAAACCCTCCAACACAACAACTGAAAAGAAATAAAAGAGCTACAATGTGTGGGAAGAAGAGGAGAGAGAGTTGAATCTCAAAACACGAATTATAGTTCACTAATATAAACCCCTATCACCGTAGTTACCGACCATGAATGGCGACCCCAAAATTGCCATCCTACTTGCTGCTAAAATATTTCATATCTGTCGCAATTCAGTTTGCATTTTGGCTCGTGTTGGGACGGGTTGGATGAAGAGAGCTGAGACCTTTTTTTTTTTGGTTTTGAAACGGTACGGTAGGGTCGAGACCCAACCTTATGTATTAGGAGCATTTTTTTTATAATTTTGGAGCGGGGTGGGAGTTCATATTAACTCCAGCCAACCTGGCACGTGTGAGACTCGAATCCGCAATCCACCAGCAGGCGCAGGCTAAAATACTGAGAAGGTGCCAATTTCTGAATGAAAGCTGACAAAAAAAACCCTCCCCAAAACTTAATAGACGTCAACCGCTTCATGACGAGGGAATATGGTTTACGACACCATCAGATAACAGATATGAATAGTGCAGTTCAGAAGCAAATAACGCGCAAAACATGAGAGGGAAAAAATAATTCTCAGAAACAGAAAGAGACGGGATTTAAGATGCTACACAGATTATTATTACAGGACTAGTACAAAAGGGGGAGTGCAAAGGAGGGTGTACAAAACTCCATCAAACGTCCAGATGACGGGGAATTGCAGAGCAAAATTTTGTTTATCGTTTCATTTCCACTGGACTGACAACATGAATCACACTGCAACCGGGCACACACACGCACCCACTGAGAATCCCTTTCGATCTCGATAAAGCAGCCACTGGACATGGCGCAAAACAAGAGCAGACTCAGATCCGAAGAGCTGGTACACCCTAACGACTGGGGGAGAGACGGACCCTACATGGAACACGGATGTGAATAAAAAGGACGTGGCAACGTAAGACTATAAGAGGAGGCCAGGACCACTGGTAGGGGACCGGGTGCACTTCCTGCAGCAAAAAACGTACCTGCAAAGTCCGTTAAAGGGAATAATCATAAAGCCAAGAAAGATGAAATGATAACAGCAGCAGCGAATTCAAAAATGACCAAACGTTGGGAATGGTCTATTATTCGCGCCACTTCACATGATGAAAGCAGCTACCGTGCTAGCCTTCCAAGATCGACCTCTATAGCAGTGAGACCAGAACTGTGACTTTCCTAATATCTATAGCGGCACATTAGACAGTAGTTGGTGTTCAGATCTTAGCATGGAAGTGTTGCTTACGTCGTTAATCTGTTTGTTAGACAAACAAGGTTTCAGAATAACCACTACCTACCTGTACAGGGTACAACATCGTATTGATCTTTTCATGCCTCAACAGCCTTTATGGGATCGAGTCGTCCACCGAAGTTAGTGGAAGCAACAGTGGATAATTCCTGTCTTCCTCTCCATTCTTCACCTGGTTTCAGAGTGATAAGCCTCTAGACACATGCTGCGCCCACGCATAGCATGCACTCGTACTGATCATCCCCGAAATCCGACATGGATTTGGCCTTCTTGTCCCAGGGGTTCCACACCACTGTACAAAGCTTGGAACGTAAATCTCTACCGGGAAAAATAAATCAAGGCACCAAAAGATACAGTCTGTCATCATGTCATGCAGAAATGGTGGAAAAATAGGAACAAGACAGAAGACTGAGACCAGGCATCCTCAAACCGCACCTGCATCAGGAAGTCCATCTATCCGCAAGACGAATGTCCTTTTTTTCATGGTCCAGAATTGCAATCTTAGTCGACGTGTTGAGATATAACTTCTCCACCTTCACAGGATAAGGAGGTCAGCGCCTTGTAAACAAGAGGAGATGTCGTAGAAGTCAATTGAATTTTACTCACTTCCGACTCAAAAGTTAAAGAATCTCCTTGCTCTGTGAAACGCTCCCTTCCCTTCAGGTTGTCGAGATAATCCAGTGTCTCCAATCCTTCCACACGTACTTCACTGCAAATGTTCAAATTTAACACCAAGAAAACAAAAAAGACACCAGGTATAACATATTGTGTTCTCTCTGCTATGAGATTCTTTCTGAAAGAGACCCTAGAATATGCACAACTCAGATCAACAAGCTCTGACAATCGAATGTGTTGAGAGTAGCTTCCCAGTCACACGTAATGCTAGTTCACTTTGCATAGAGTTCCATGGATATTAAAGACCAGGAAGCAACAAAAATCATGGACCCTACATTGTGAACAAAATAAGTGGTCTAACATAATATCAAATCTGTAAATAATCTATGTTTGCAATACCGATCAACAGTAACAAGGAATTTACACCGACATTTTGAAGACGCAAAAGGCACTAAGAAATCAAATCATTATGTTTCCCACTGTCAACTGATAAAAACAGCCTTCTCACGCATAGCAAAGTAATGAATTTGTTTAACAAAGAAAGTGTTAGAAGGTCATAAACTATTAGTTGAATACTTAAACTCTCAAAAGTTAAAAACTGGAGCTATGGATCTTTTCCCGACATATGCAAAATCACGCTCCCTTATCAGCAGTATCCTTACTCATTTGCATTGCAGACGAATCCTTTTGTAAAAATAACAAAAACATTCACAATCGGTCAACACAAACAGTCTTCTTTGCAAATTGCAGTCATCAAGGCAATGAAATATATAAGAGCAAGGAATAAATCAATCTATTAAATATTATGTAAGAAAATGCAACCATGGCATGGAGAGAATCGCTAAAACAGCAGTTTTGATACAATGAAGGCCACAAATCACATTATCACGTTCAGTACAAGAAACTAATCTGGAGACCTGTACATACAATCTTATGGTTGGAGATTCGCTAGCCATGAATTAATGTCATATAACACAAAAATAGCAGACATGCTATAGATGACTTTGACGTAGACTTTGTAGCAGAAGTAAGACAATTTAAACATGTAATTAGAAGCATGATTCGCACCAACAGGGAATCTAATAGGGGGTCCTTTTGCTTGACATAAATTGCCATTAAATACCATAAAGTTATACTAAGAACATTATTTGACAGTGCTTAACAGCATTTTACTTCAAAGACAACGAACCCTGAATGTAAAAGATCTAGTCAACCGGGTGTCACAATGAAAATCTCTTTCACAAAGGCTGAAAACGATTATCACCAAACATTAACAAGAAAAATGGTTGAAAAAGATGAGGAGACTGGTCAATTTATCAGACTCTGTAATGACCTTCATCTAAATTCTCAGGATAAAGCAGAGACTTTATGATTATAGACCTCCACAGAAATGTAGGTGCACAAATATCAGTGTCAGTGGTCACGAAAGATGAGAAGAGTCAATATTCAGAGAAATTCATAGGCGGGCAAATTTTCGTATGAACTGGACCTACACTTGAATAAGTGGCCTCGATATTAATAAAGCAAAACCAATCAGATAACATGAAGGCTGAACCCCACCCCCGGGCCATAGACCCCCAATTTTGACAATCAGGGGAAGCAAATCCTGTCAGTTCATATAATGTTCCATATTGATGTATGTACCATATACAAATAGATACTGGAAATATGTAGAGAGAGTGAGGGGATGATGATATAGCAGTTTGGCGAATTTTGTAGTCCATCTACCCTATAAAGGCTCTCGAATTCGTTTATGCCCAGGAAATGATCTCTCTTCTACTTTTCCTAAATCTTGTATCACATATTAGGGTTAAGGTGTAACCAATACTTGCATCGTTGCATCTTCATCTTCCTAGTTTTATTAGCTCAAATGGTTTTTAAACTCCTCCCAGGTTAACTCTTTAGTTCACACATTTTTTGGATTTAAAATGCACTTTTAGGATGAGTGCTACATGTTCTAGATCTAATCATGTTTTCAGCATGCTTTTACCTGTTATGAAAGACCTTATTGATAGGAGAGGAGCTCCTTTCTTGTAGCCAGCTGAAATTGGGGTTTGAACAGAAACTTCCAGCCTAAATGAAAAGCGTAGGATATCCCCTTGTAAACACTGATTTCACTTGCATACAGTATATTTCGCATTTCTATTACATTGGTATCACCTACAAGTGGCCAACTAGTTTCAGCTGGGGACCCTTTGGGCACTTTCATCGTTTCCTTACCTACACACTATTCTTGGCTAGCTCCGGTTAAAATATATGAGAGGTGGAGGCAGGTTACCAGACAGCCAAAAAACCAGCTTTAAAACATTGGTACCTGGACATCCTGTAGGACCTGTACCAAAGCCAAGATTGACAGGATAACGCTCTAGGGATTTATGATGATAATGATGATGACAGCATATTCCTCATTGATGTAATCATCAATATACCACAAAGAAGCCCCTCGATCGTGATATTTCAGCTACCATAAAACCATAATTTATATGGCCGATGTTTGGCATCAGGATAAGATGGGGATATGACCATGTTATCTCCATTTTGCTTTTAGTCTTGTTTTTTAAACGTTTCAAAAAGAAGAGGGAGTGGGTAGGATAAATTATCTCTAACCCGTGTTCAAAATATTGTGAAATCTCACTTTCAAAAAAATATTGTGAAATCCCATCCCCATTTTTTAAATTGTTTTGAGGACGAAACTGGAAAAAAGGGATAAGATATTCCGTCTTTTAATGGGAATAAGCTTCAACAGCCAGTTCAGTTTCAAACATCACTAACAGAAAGGACGAAACACCCCTCTTCTTGCACGCATATTTTGCTCCATCAACTAGGCTAAACACACCATTTTGACTTTATTCCTTATTCGTCACCAAAACAGACATTTCATTCACAGACTCATCCCTGACCTCAGTGTCTGCCCCATCCCCCAAAAAAATAAAAATGAGAATTGAATAATTTGACAATGAGATGAGTTATACCCCTTCCTAATCCCAATTCCGATGCCAAAGATGGGCAATATGTTTGTGCCTTGTGAGCTAAGGCAGATTCCCATTAAATAGTTCTGACCAACAACATAGGTGTTCTTTCAGTTTCTGGTCAGTCCATGGCACCTGGCAGCTATGTGACTTCTTATTCCTTGATTTGATATATCAAACTTAAGTCCTTACTCCATAATTATATCCGAGCTCTATGTGCTCCAAGATCAGTGTCAAGGTTATTTCTTCTTACCATTCAAGTTCTACCTGTGTTTTCAAGTAATGCTATGCCACATGCTGCATGGAGATCCACTTAATGAACATTCATACCTTCTGTCAATAGAGAACAGGATCAAAACAGTTCACTTGCAAACCTGATATCAGAAACAGAGAAGTGGGTGAGGTATGCAAATGTAAATGAGAAGGGCTTCCCATCCGCGCCTGTATTTCTTATGCGTGATGTCAGCATAAGATCTCTCCAGGTCCAATGTGACTCTTAAACAAAATTCATACCTGCAAATGGCAGGGAGCCTTTACTACTGACTCATGTCAAACAGAGAACATTATTAAGCAATAAAATAATTTTATTTGAATGTGTGGAAAAATTAGTACTATCTTGCACTTTTACAATCAACAGATATGAATCAGACTTGTGGAGCACACCTGTGTGGCCAGATCTTAGCATCTTCATCAGATGGCTCAGGATCAAATCAACAAAAGCTTGGCAAGTGGGTAAAGGTGGTGGGTTTTTGTCAATACTCAAAACCTGTTTCTTGCAAACCCATGTTGTTCAAGAAGCCCGTGACCCCCAAACTGAGTTTGGAAAGTAGTTTACATGAGCAAAATGAATAGAAGAACATTACAGCTTAATTAAAGGAGTGGGACTCAGATTTTTCTAACCCCATTTTTTGCAAACTCTTGCCACTTACAAGCTCGGTAACTCCCAAAATGAGTTTGCAGGATAGATATTGTGAGCTCGATGAAAAATACATTTTAGAATTATAAATCAAACAGAATAGATGCACATACTTGAGGAAAGCATATTGGGATCCCGCCACAAATAGCTTTTGGAGGCTTAAACACAGCCTATCAAGGAAAATAAAATTGTGAAATGACAAATACAACAACTAGAAAATAGGTGATCATGAAAAAGAAAACTAAAAATTAGAGCATTTGTCATCATGTAAATAAGGGCGTTTGTGCCAAGATGGATGGTTATTGGCATTGTAAGAGATATGATGTATGGAAATTCTTAGGTGAAATATGTTACCTGTCGAAGTGGTTTCAAGCATAAACAGGAAAAAAACTAGCAAGATGCATCTACAAAATTCATGATTATGAACAGACATATGCAACAGAAATGAAAATTCATGAAAGAGAAAGAGCAAGACAAATGTGATATATCAACTGGACGTGATGCTAGGTTCCAAAATTCATGAAAGGAAAGAGCATGTCCAATGTGGTACATCACCGGGGCCTGGAATCCAGGCCCCCATCAAGAGTGCAAGAAAAATTACAATGATACTTAAAGTGCCGAGAAGTCACTGAAAGCCTAAATGGGCAGACACGGGCAATGACAAGTAATAAGCTATGTCACATATCAAAATTGCCCGGAATAGATGGAGCGAATTCATCACAACATGCTTAATATGAGATGCTGTCATGCAAGCTTTTATGTTTGGAATCATTGCAATCAACAAAGAAATTTTGTTTCCTGAAATACATCATTAGTTTAATCTCACAAAAAAATAAAAAATGCTACCATTTGACTCTGACACTGTAATTCACTGGTTCTGATCTCTCAAATAAAAAGACAGCAGGAAAGGGAGGAGAGAGAGAAGTAGCAATGGTAAGAGCATTATTGTGGCCGTAATGTGATAATAGGATTCCATATTTCTTAAATATGGCAAGCGATTATATCGTCATACTCAGTAGAGTATCAACTATCAAGAACATCATATCGTCATACTCAGTAGAGTATCAACTATCAAGTAAAATGGTTCAAGGGCTTGCATAATTTCAAATGAATATGCGATCTAGTTATCCAGTACAGAATCAAGTGGGGATCCAGTACCACATTAGTGTATGGAATGACGGATGGACTACCACCCCTCTAAGCTCTAACCTGTAACATGGAGGTCCCAGGTAGCATTGGCTATGTGGTTATAAACGCGCACTGCACTATTATGGTAGAGAAAGGTGAAAAAAATGCCTCTTACAATAAGAAACCTGTAATTTTAGTCCAAGTCCCCAGCCACTATGCTGGAAGCATGCTGGCAAAATAGTGTGGATCCAGTACAGGACTGCTTGTATCCAGATGACAGAGCAGTTGATAAAATTGTTTATAGTACAAATTGAAAATTTACCTGCCAAAAGTTATAATATCTGCAAAAAAATGAGTAGATTGGCAACAACATCACTTTAGCATATATTTTCAAGTTCATAGATGTAGGGCATCTTCTTCATTAAAAGGGGGTGGAGAAAAGATAAATGTTTCTACATCAAATTCAGATATAAATAGTCTAATAATTTAGTACGAAGTGTCCTCGGAAATAACCTGTGATTTAACCAGCTTCAAATACTTCTCACTTTGAAAGTAACAAAGAGTTCTAACAGGCAAAGACATGAAAGTGCACGCACAGTGGAAAAAAACAATCAGGATGAGACTCTTTGCTATAACATCAATAACAATAATTCCATGTTATTGATACGCACATCTTAACTCTGCCATGGCCGGTCCCAAGCCCGGATGAGAAAAGAGGAGGGTTTGCGTTAGGTCGACAGCCAGCAGTAAAATTTTGTCACATCTCCAACATGAATTCTGATCCAAATACATTATGTGCTAATACTAGGGCGTTCCCCGTAAGCGACGCGTTACATCGGAACCCGGATGGAATGACAAGTGAGCAAGGGCTAGCTAGGGCGTTCCCCGTAAGCGATGCGTTACATCGGAATCCGGATGGAATGACAAGTGAGCAAGGGCTAGCTAGGGCGTTCCCCGTAAGCGACGCGCCGCAATGGCGCCCGATTGCGGTGTCAAATAGGCAAGAGTTCTCGTGTGG
Organism: Amorphophallus konjac; assembly: GCA_022559845.1. Lineage (NCBI taxonomy): Eukaryota > Viridiplantae > Streptophyta > Magnoliopsida > Alismatales > Araceae > Amorphophallus > Amorphophallus konjac. Next base: position 102,350 of record JAHNEJ010002773.1, on the reverse strand, counting down.
GGTTGGACGCACATGGGTAAAGAAGCAAGTCCAAAAACATAGGATCCGTTTAGCTACTTGGAATATAGGAACTTTAACGGGTAAGAGTTTAGAATTAGTTAAGTTAATGAAGGACAGGAGGATTAACATAGCTTGCCTACAAGAAACTAGGTGGAAAGGACATAAAGCTAAAGACATTGATGGATATAAAATTTGGTATACGGGTAATAATAATTCTAGAAATGGTGTTGCTATAATAATAGATAAAAACTTAAAAGATAGAGTTGTGGAAGTAAATAGATTAGGGGATAGACTAATGTTAATTAAACTTATCTTAGGTGAGGATACTTTGAATATAATTAGTGCATATGCACCTCAAGTAGGATTAGAAGAGAGCATTAAAAAGCAATTTTGGGAGGTTATTGATAGTTTGATCCAAAATATCCCTAGTGAAGAGAGAATCTTTATTGGAGGGGATCTTAATGGTCATGTGGGTAAAGATAATAGAGGCTATGAGAGGATTCATGGAGGGTTTGGTTTTGGCAATAGAAATGATATGGGTAACACTATTCTTGATTTTGTTATGGCCTATGATCTAGCAATTACTAATACCTTCTTTAAGAAGAGGGACGAACACTTAATAACGTACAAGAGTGGAACACATATAAGTCAAATTGATTATTTTCTCATTAGGAAGGTCGATAAATTTTTATGTAAAGATTGCAAAGTTATTCCTGGTGAGAGTCTAGTCCCTCAACATAGGTTGTTAGTATTGGATGTCACTATCCCTAAATTCAAAAGAAAGATCATTATAAATAATTATTCCAAGATTAAATGGTAGAATTTAAAAGGTAAAAGTTTGGAAACATTTAAAAATCATCTATTAAAGGAAAATATTTGGAATTTAGAACAAGAAACTAATGTAATGTGGAATAATGTTACAAATTGTATAACGAGGGTTGCAAAACAACTCTTAGGCGAATCTAAAGGTAAAAAGAATTTAGAAAAAGAGACTTGGTGGTGGAGTGAGGAAATCCAAAATATCATTAGAGTAAAAAATGAATGCTTTAAAGTTTGGCAAACTAACAAAAATGATCAAACCCTAGAAGCCTGTAAAATCGCTAAAAAGAGAGTTAAGAAAATAGTTAACGAAGCTAAATCAAAGGCATTTGAGGATTTATATAATAAATTAGGAACCCGAGAGGGTGAAAAGGACATATTTAAACTTGCTAAATTAAGAGAAAGGAAAACTAGATATTTAGATCATGTTCGGTGCATCAAAGGTGAAGATCAAAGGGTTTTAACTAAGGATCTTGAGATTAAAGGGAGGTGGCATAGCTATTTTCAGAAGTTACTTAATGGAGATTCCGTCAATGATTTATCTTTAGAAGGTACCCAAGAGTCCACAATATTTGATAAATATCAATATTTCAGGCGTATTAAGATGTCAGAAGTGGAGGATGCTTTAAGAAAAATGAAAGTGGGTAAGGCTTTAGGACTAGATGGCTTACCTATTGAAGTTTGGAAAGGCCTAGGAGATATTGGTATTCAGTGGCTAACTAAATTTTTTAATAAAATTTTAAAGGAACGGAGAATGCCAGAAGTTTGGAGAAAAAGTGATGTAGTTCCTTTCTATAAAAACAAAGGAGATATTCAAAGTTGTAACAATTATCGTGGAATTAAGCTTATGAGTCATACTATGAAACTTTGGGAAAGAGTAATTGAAAAATGCCACCGATGTATGACTACTGTATCGGAAAATCAGTTTGATTTTATGCCAAATAGATCTACTACAGAAGCTATTTTCTTACTACGGCAGCTAATGGAGAAGTATAGAGAGATGAGAAAAGATTTGTATATAATTTTTCTTGATTTAGAGAAGGCGTACGATCGAGTACCGAGAGAATTGATTTGGTGGACATTAAGAAAGAAAGTTGTAACAATTATCGTGGAATTAAGCTTATGAGTCATACTATGAAATTTTGGGAAAGAGTAATTGAAAAACGCCTCTGATGTATGACTACTGTATCGGAAAATCAGTTTGGTTTTATGCCAAATAGATCTACTACAGAAGCTATTTTCTTACTACGGCAGCTAATGGAGAAGTATAGAGAGATGAGAAAAGATTTGTATATAGTTTTTCTTGATTTAGAGAAGGCGTACGATCGAGTACCGAGAGAATTGATTTGGTGGACATTAAGAAAGAAAGGAATCTCTCAAGGATATGTTGATTTGATTAAGGATATGTACGACGGCGCTATTACTAGTGTTCGAACTATTGCTGGGGAGACTGGTGAATTTTCCGTTTCTATAGGTTTGCATCAAGGTTCTGCACTAAGTCCATACCTCTTTACCTTAGTTATGGATGAAGTAACTAAACAATTGCATGAGGATATCCCTTGGTGTATGCTTTTTGCAGATGATATTGTTTTAATTGATGAGAGTATTGATGCTCTAAATGCTAAGTTAGAGCGTTAGAGACTTGCCTTGGAGTCTAAAGGTTTTAAAATTAGTAGGAGTAAGTCAGAGTTTATGCACTGTAATTTTAGTAATGGGAGAGTGGTTCAGGAAGACATGGTTCTAATTGATGGACATAATATTCAGAAGAATAGTAGCTTTCGATACTTAGGGTCTATCATACAAGAGAATGGGGAGATTTATGATGACGTTACACATAGGATTAAGGCAGGCTGGTTAAGATGGAGAAGTGCATCAGGTGTCCTTTGTGATCGTCGTATGCCTGTGAAACTCAAAGGGAGGTTTTATAGAACGGCTGTGAGACCTGCTTTGTTATATGGTAGCGAGTGTTGGGCAGTACGAAAGGAACACATCCACAAAATGTGTGTAGCAGAGATGAGGATGTTGAGATGGATGTGTGGCAAGACTAAGAAAGACAAGATTAGGAATGAGCGTATCCGTAAGGACTTAGGGATAGCTCTAATTGATAGTAAAATAAGAGAAAATAGACTTAGGTGGTTTGGGCATGTGTGTCGTCGCCCTAACTCAGCGCCGGTTAAAAGATGTGACCAAATCTTAGTGGATGCTAGTAAAAGAGCTCGGGGAAGGCCTAAAATGAGATGGTGCGATGTTATTAGGAAGGACATTAGTTTCTTGGGTTTAAATACGAATATTGCACTTGATAGAAATCTTTGGCGGAATAGGATTCATGTAGCCGACCCCAATTAATTGGGATAAGGCTCTGATGATGATGATGATGATTGATACGCACATCTTCTGAGCACCATCTCGGAAAACAAAGGTTTGCTTTTCAAATTCTGTTAAATAATTAGTGTTTTACCATTACAGACATATAGAACATCTAATAATAACCTTTGTTTGTTCTGTACTTTTGTGTCATTCACATTTACAGTGAGTAATAAGGGGGTAAGCTATCTTGTGGTGCCATCAAAGCCAAACAATGACTGACAGAAAAGACAGTAGTTTGCAACAAGGACAATGCGGAATTTTCAGTCAAGTCATTTTACAGACATTGAAGTCAACCCACTTATCAGAAGTTCAGTGAAGTCTGGAAGGTAAGATCAGCTAAAAAGGTCAGAGATTTCATGTGGCTGCTGTTTGAAAGAAGGCCAATCATCAAAAACCTTACAGGAGGATATGGTGTGCTAATTATGAAATCATATGCTGCTCATGTAGAAGTGAGCATGAGGATGTAATAATTGTACCTTCTGCAAGGAGGTATGGAAGATAGAAATCTTGTAAAGTTCAACTCCATATTTCAGTCAATGAAAGAAATTAGGGGAAATCTGGAGTTACTCCCCGGTCTCAAGCCTTGATGTGCAAATGGCACTAGAAGCAGGATTCTCAAGTCATTCCACATGCTGTTTGCTGGAGCATGTGAAAGGAGCATAAGGGCATTTTTTCTGGGAAGTAGGATTTATACTAGAACACTTGCCTTAGAGCATTATCTTTTTCTTGCAATTGGTGCAGATTTATCCTTAATATTTATGTATAAAGATGGAGAATGGATATTAAAGCCTGTAAACACTTTTTTGTGTCTTAAGAAGAGGAACTTCTCCTCTCCTAAGACAAAATTTTCAGTGCAAACCATTAGCATTTCCAGGAAACAAAAAGCCATAAAATGACTACCAAATCTACATGAGATATTGATTTTAGTACCTTCTTGCTCATGAAAAGTAGTTCCTCCCCTTGATTATTTTTCCAAGATGTCACTTGACCTCCATACAAGTACACCTGTATTGAAACAAAAACATTGAAGATAACCACCACGCAAAGATTACCACCATGAGAAGAAAATTAAAGACATTGAGAATAAAGAAAACAAGAAAAGGGCAATATAGCAATTTTATCTAAACAATTTGACGTGTTTCTTGGGGGGTGGATTGGGGGCTAGAAGGATAGAAGCCATTAAATATTTTCTGTCACCACCTGCACCCTTAAAAAGTTTTGGGATCCTGATCAGTGAATAGACAACTAAGCCCTAATTAATTAATGGTGTTGTACTGCATAACAGAGAGAAGAGACAAGAAAGAGAGGCACAGAGAAAGAGGAAGCTGGAATAGGTTGTCCGCATGTTTTCCAGTCGGACCCCACAGCCCTTCATTTATATTTAGGGTTAACCACCTTAATTACATTGTTTGACCCTTGTACCCTCTAATTAGAGAGAAAAGACAGAAAAAGGGAAAGGCAGACAGTGCGCCCAGACCAATAACACATAACCGGGTCTAAATAGACCCAATAACCCACTAACAGACAAATAATAACCTATTCCCTACACTCCCCCTCAAGCTGAGCATATATATCCATCATGCACAGCTTGCCGAGAACATAATGAAACACTTCTCTTGTCAATCCTTTCATAAGAATATCAGCTAGTTGATCTCCAGAACGAACATAAGGTAGGCAGATTCGGCCTCCATCAAGCTTTTCCTGGATAAGGTGTCGCTCTATTTCAATGTGCTTGGTTCTATCATGCTGGACTGGGTTCGTAGCGATGTTGATAGCTGCCTTGTTATCACAGTATAACTTCATCAACATTGATTCCCAGATCCTGGAACAAAATTTTCAACCATACTAACTCTGTAATTCCTTGTGCCATTGCCCTATATTCAGCTTCTGCACTAGATCTAGCACAGACACTTTGTTTCTTGCTTCGCCAGGTGACAAGATTTCCCCCAACAAAGGTACAATACCCAGAAGTGGACTGTCGATCATCATGTGAACCTGCCCAATCAACATCGGTGTAGCCTTCAATCTATGTATGAGATTCCTTTCTGAACATTAAACCTCGTCCCAGTGCAGATTTCAAATAGCGCAGGATCCTCTCCACTGCTTTCATGTGAGAAGTGCGAGGAGCATGCATAAATTGACTTACCATGCCAACTGCATAACACATATCAGGTCTGGTAAGTGTGAGATATAGAAATCTGCCAACCAGCTGTTGATATCGACTCTTTTGTGTATCAGAAAGGAGTTCACCAGCACTTGCACTCAAGCCATGGCTCACCTCAATAGGAGTGGCTCCTGGCTTACAGCCCAATTTACCTGTCTCCTCAAGCAAATCAAGGGTATATTTATGTTGACAAATGTAGATTCCTTTTTTGGATATTGCCACTTCCACTCCCAAGAAATACTTCGGATTTCCAAGGTCTTTTATCTCAAATGCCTTGGCCAACTGTTCTTTCAGCAGTTGAATTCCCTCTCCATTGTCACCCGTGAGAACCATATCATCAACATATACAATTAAGATAGCTACCATGCCATCCTTCCACTTGACAAACATTGTATTCTATGCATTACCTTGTGTGTATCCAAAACCAACCATAGCACATCTGAACTGTTCGAACCATGCACGTGGAGATTGTTTCAATCCGTATAAGGCCTTTTTTAACCTGCACACCTGCTTACCAGCATTAAGACCAGGTGGGGGCTCATGTAAACTTCTTTAGTTAGGTCCCCATTTAAGAAGGCATTTTTCACAGCCAATTGATACAACTTCCATGAGAAATGGGCTGCAAGAGAAAGAATGACACAGATAGATTTGAATTTGGCTACGGGTGCAAAGGTTTATCTATAGTCTATGCCATAGGTCTGTGTAAATCCCTAGGCAACAAGCCTTGCTTTACCTCTCAATAGTCCCATCTGCCCTGTATTTAATGGTATACACCCACTTGGAGGTAACATGTTGCTTTCCTCTTGGAAGCTCCACTAGCTTCCAAGTACCATTCTTTTTAAGTGCTATCATTTCTTCTTCCATTGCCTTCCTCCAATTTGGATCTCTAATAGCCTCTAGAATTATAGGATTGGGTCATCCAACTCCTGGAGAGGACTTCACTAATATAAGCACATTATATTTTAGCCCGTTTTCAATACGGGACTATTCTAATACGCCCCCTCACGTGTAGGTCAATTTAGGATCTGTCACGTGGACCATGACTAACACGAGATACGTAGCCCATATCATAATCATGGGCTCTGATACCATGTTGTACTGCATAACAGAGAGAAGAGACAAGAAAGAGAGACGCAAAAAAAGAGGAGGCTGGAATAGGCTGTACGCACAGTTTCCAGTCGGACCCCACAACCTTTCATTTATATTTAGGGTTAACCATCTTAATTACATTGTTTGACCCTTTTACCCTCTAATTAGAGAGAAAAGACAGAAAAAGGGAAAGGCAGACTGTGCGCCCAGACCAATAACACATAACTGGGTCTAAAAAGACTCAATAACCCGATAATCCACTAACAGACAAATAATAACCTATTCCCTACAAATGGAATTCTAGTAGGGATGTCAAAACAGTGAAACCAACTACATTTCAAAGGTCTGAAAACACATAAAAAAGGAGCAATGTTTCAGAAAGCAAATGCGAATAAGAAATTCTAGGAGAAGTTGTGGAGCGGCATCACAAGTTAGTCACTGGAAATAATCAAGCCACTGTTATCTCAAAATACCAATGGTCAGTTAGTTCACTGTACTAGAAATAACAAGCAGATCGAGTTGTGAGAATAAACAAGACCATTTGTCCAACACTTACACTTATGAGGTTGGGAACATATGAAATGCTACAAGGAGGAAGGCTAAACTGCACTTTGGATGGAGCTACCTAGTCTCAATTCTAGACAGCTGGAAACGATATAGTCTACCATAGCATAACACAACTGACATCCAATCTTTCATGAAACATTGCAACTGTCTGAAACAATGTATCTCATGATAGTTTTTGGATATAACTATACCTTGATCAAACAACTAGGGGTCAGTTCCTAGTGTTACACCATATACCACTTTTAGTTGTGGGAACATTATTCAGAAAGAATGCAAAAGATATGCTAAAAAGTAAGTGTCTATGGTGTTTAGTCGGATGGCCAAATAATCAAATCTGACATTGGAGCCAATGGTTTAATCCCTAGGCCATGAACCTGTGTTTGTTTAGGGATGTGACACAACACAAGTGAGCCTACACAGAGGTTTTGGAAGAGCTGCTGCACCACCGTCCACCATTGTTATCGTTCTATGGTACTTCTTCACTCTCCTCTTCCTCTCCCTCTTGCTCCTCCTCCTCCTCCTCCTCTGTTGCTGCTTTCCTGACGTGAAGGGATTGGCACTCCCAGGCAGGAAGAGAAAGGGGGGGATCACGATTGCGACGGGTTTCGGCCTTCCCTGTTTGGGATCGGAAGCTGAAACTTCCCATAAGCTGCCTCCTAGCTGGCTAGCTGCTTCATGCATGATGGCTGGCTTGGGAGGGCGATCACCTGAGCTCGCCTCCAGAGCGAACCGCATCCCTCTTGGAGGCGGGGGCCATCACTCGGCCTTCCCTGGATTTGGGCCGTCGATGGGAGCTTTCGGGACTGGGAGGAGGTAGGGGCATGTCCGACCACATACCCATTTGTTCCTGCTACCGGAGGAGAGGCCACGTGTAGAGATTCTACAGGGCGAAGGGGCCGAAGGTCGCTAGGGAAGAAATGACTCCCTCTCAACGATCCTCTGCGGACGTGGTTCGGGATAGGCCCTCGTCATTGCAGGCCATGGAGGGGAATCATTGGTGCCTAGAAGCTGGACCGATCGCTGTGGAGCTGCTCCATGAGCGACTCCTCTGGCTCCACAGGTGTCTTTGGGTGCACTGTGTAGAAGGGAGGGTAGACGCAGAGAGGGTGAGGGCCTTGCTAGATGCGAGGGGAGGGGGTAGTTGCCAAAGGGAGGTCTGCCGGGTCTCAAACTCTGGCTTCCTTGTTGTCGGCCGAGGGGAGGAGGTTGTGGTGGCGGCGGCGAAGGCGGGGTATCTGGTGGCAGATGGTGTTCTCCTCTGCCTCCAACGGTGTCTATGGAGATAGGCACATTCCCCAACCACAGGCTATTTCGGATCCACATTAGACTTGTAGGGATCCCTCTCATCCTTGGTGACAAAGAGGGGATTTCCATGTTGATTCGCTAGTTCAGCATGGTAGTGCCTGGAAGACTGACCTATACGCCGGTGGGGTTGCCCACGACCGTGGAGGTTGTTGTCCACGTTAGCAGCCCTGCAAAGGTGCCTTCGGTCATCTCCATGGCCATCAACAGGGAGACGTTTGTCATCCAGGCTATTGTCTTGCTAGAGTTGCAAAGGTGGTGCGGATCAAGCTAGGGCATCACGCCCTCGGGTGGGAGGAGGAGATGGGATAGCGGGGGTACGTAGCAGCCCGTCGGTGCCTGATTCAAATTTGAATCATGGCACCCCATTTTCGGCTGGGCCGAGACATGTGCAGCCCAGCGGGTCGAAAGGTGGGCTGGCCCAGGTGCTCTCCAATAGGCTGGCCCAGAGGGACCGAACGGCCCATTTGATGCAGCCAATGCCTCATGGAGTGGACCTCATCGAGACATCAAGGAGGTGGGTTGGCCCGTTCGGTGGTGGGCCGGGTGGCTCAATCATCACGCAACAAGAAGGCGGGCCAGACCCGGTCCCATCCTCGGTTAGGGTATTGAAGCGGTGGATACAGATCTGTGCTCGGACCTGAACTGGATTACCCATGACTTACCCGTACCGTAGAGTCACGAGGAAACCAATTTGGGCGGGCTCGATAAGGACTATCTCCTCCGCCAGTTCGCTACAGTGCCTGCGAAGGTGGGCACCTCTCGCTCCGGTTGTGGGCCGTTGCCAGCGGCCGGTCCCACGCCTAGCCGTCCAGTCAGTCCCATCCGGCGACCCTTTCTGCATGAAGACTGGCTCCCATCGACTATGGACCTCCCCCTGGATGTCGCTGCTCTACAGTGACGGCCTACACTTGAAGACGAAGGCCACCTACAGATGGCATCGGAGGCCAACACGTCGCACTAGCCTCCAAATGCCCACCTGCTGGAGGCAAACGACCTGCTATAGCAGAGACCGATGGCTTCTGTCAGGCTGAAAAATTGTACTAAAGTTAGACTACCAGTGCAAGCCTTTTGGGGCAGTGGCAGGACTTCTGGGGCCTTCTCGTCAGTAGGATAGGTATCTTCCAAACGTCATGGCGGTTCAAGAGGTTGGGATTTCCCAAGAGGTAGAAGGGGAAGAGTCGTCCAGTGAGCGACTCCGGAGACACCGGAGGGGGGGCATTTTGATAGGGAGGGTCTGTTAGAGAGGTGTAGACTAGGAAGGAAGGAGAAGGAGCTGATTGGGGTGGTGGAGAGACTGACAGAGGCAAAAGTGACGGAGTTGGTGGATAAGGTTTGTGGGGATGGAGAGACTTTAAAGGGGTGTTCATCAAGGTACAGAAGAAGTGACTGATAAATATGACGAGAAAAGCTAAGGGAGGGAAATCACAGAAGAGGGGGATAAGCGTAAGTGATGAAGGAGAGGAGAGGAGGGGTGAGACAGAGGAGGAGGAAGGCAAATCATATCTTTGTCCACATGAAGATCGTCTCATGGAATGTGAGGGGGATCTACGTGAATGAGAAGAGGAGGGTGGTGAAGGAGTTAGTCAGAAGATGCAAGCTGTGGCTACAAGAATCCAAATGTGAAGGGAATGGGAGTCTATCATAAGAGAGATTGGGGGAGCTAGACCAAGGGTGTGGCCTTCCTGGTAGACGGGAGGTCCGGTGACATCATGATCCTCTAGAATCGGTTTAAGATAGAAGAAGTGGAAGAAGATAGATAGCTCAGTCGGGGGGCTATTTCCCTTCACTTCCAGAATGTATATCGCTTCTCTTGGGACTTCTTAAGGATATATAGCTCTCAAAGCAGAGAAAGGAAGAGACTTCTTTGGGAAGGATTGCTCTTATATCATCACAACTTAGGCCGGCCTTGGTCTATGGCTGATGACTTTAATGCTATTGCTGCACCATAGGAGAGAATAGATGATCATCCTCCTTTGTGGAGATGGACGGCTTCATAGATGAGGCTACACTGATCAATCTCAGAGTATCAAATGCTCAGTTTACTTAGTGCAACATGAGGGCAAATCCTACATGTTCCAGGCTAGATAGGTTTCTAGTATCTATTGATTGGGAAGACCACTATTCTCATGTACAAACATCTTGTTTGGCACGATCCGAGTCTGACCACATACCCATTTTGCTCAAGACTTGCCGCATACACGTGGGAAGGAGGAACTTTAGATTTGAAAGATACCGGTTCTGAGGGACAGATTTTATGGAGATTGTCAGGCGGGCTTGAAATGTTCAGAGGCAGGAATAATCTTCTATGGCAAGACCGGTGGGTAAACAAAAACATGTTGGACAAGTGCTAAAGGATTGGGGTGCAGGCCAAAATCTACTCGGCAAAGTTGCCAAGGACAAGATTCTCTAGCAGATCGGGCTGGACTGTTTGGAGGAGGCAGGGCTATTGGATGACTCAAACATGATGCTTAAGTACGAACTCATGTCAAAATTTGGAGAGATCCTCCCAAGGGAATAAATCTATTACAAACAAAGATGAAGAGAGAAATGAGTTAATAAAAGGGATAGGAACACTTCTTATTTTCAGAAAATTACTTATGGTAGAAGGAGAATCAATTCCATCACTTGTATCAAAGTCGGTGAGCAACACATCACTAGGCATAAGGATATTAGGGTGCAAACCAAGGGCTTTTACTCCAAACTCTTCATTGAAGATGTCTAGACGATTGTTGATGACCTCCTCCCGTGTCTCTCTGTCGAGGAAAGTGAAGCCCTCTCCCGCCCCTTTTCAAAGAAGGAAATTAGTCCGGCAATCTTTTCTCTTGCAGGTGATAGAACTACGGGCCCTTATTGACCTTCTTCCAGAAATGTTGGGATATCATAAAAAATGACTTCATGCAAGTTGTATGGGAGTTTCACGATGGCAAAGGCACATTTGAGGGGCATTAACAACACTCTCCTGGTCCTCATCCCCAAGAAGCAAGGTGCATAATATTTTTTAGATTTCAGACCCATTAGCCTTCTAAATGGAACATAAAAAATTATCGCCAAGCTGTTGGCTGTAAGACTAGATAGTGTGATTGATAGAATGGTTAGTTGTTTCCAAGAGGCGTTTATCAAGGGACGGCACATTTCAGGAAAACTTTTTGGTGGCCTGTGAATGTTTGTATGCTATGAAGACTTAGAGGAAGAAAGGGATGGTCCTGAACCTAGACTTCGAGAAAGTCTATGACTGTGTCAACTGACAATGTTTGTTCGATGTCCTTGCAAAGATGGGCTTTGATAACAGATGGATTGGGTGGATTCGTACTTGTGTTTCGTCGACCTCTTTTGTAGTCTTAGTCGATGGGGAGCCTCCCTCTTCCTTCCATAGTGGTAGAAGACTCTGTCAGGGAGATCCCGTGTCCCCTCTTCCTTTAGTCCTCGTAGCACATTTACTGAGCAAGATGTCGTTGAGAGTTGAATCCTTGGGACTGATCAGGGGTTTCCAGACTGGAACTGATAATGTCTGCATCACCAATATGTAGTATGCTAATGACACCATCCTATTTCTAGCAGACGACGAGAGTCAACTCTATGTCGCCAAAATGATGTTGGAGTTGCTAGAGGAAGCCATTAGTCTCAAGGTGAATTTTAGTAAGAGTCACATGGTCGAAGTGAACATAGCATATAGAGCTCTTAAAAGAGCAGCTTTCACCTTAGGCTATCAGATAGGAAATTTTCCTTTCTCTTATTTGGGTCTCCAGCCAGGGCTATCAATGGGCCGGATCCGACATTATTTTAAAAATACAAAGCCCGACTAAGGCCCGGCTCGGCTCGACAACTTAAATAAATAATAATAATAATAATAAATATATTTAATAATATAAACTTCATAATCTCACTAAATTAATTAAAAATTTGATATTAATTACATAATTTGTATGAAAAGAGAGTTTTAAATTTTATAAGTAAAATAATATAATTTTAACTAAATAATTTTTAAATTTTAAAGTGAATAAAAAAAGAGAACGGGCCGAACCGGGCCACAGGCAGAACTCAAAGCCCGAGCCCGGCCCGCGGGCCTAGTCGGGCCGGACTTTTAGGCTTGACTAAAAGTCCGTGGGCCGAAAAAGACCTTGTGGCTCGGCCCGAAATCGGGCCAGGCCCGCGGGCCTGTCGGGCCGGCTCGGCCCAGTGATAGCCCTAAGTGCAGCCCGTGAGAGCCTCCCAAATTGAATATCGGGCGGTCGCGACGGGTGAACCGGATGGTACAACCCAAGTCGTCCAATTTTTTTTATTTTTTTTCAAACTGTATCGACCGGTACTGGTAGAAAAAGGGCAGAGTCGGACCGGCTGAGGCCGGTACCGATATGTACTGGGTGGTATTGAAAACCATGGATGCAGGACTGATATGATTTATCATGGGACAAAGTCCGTAAAAGTAAGGGCATGGAGGAGTGGGCATAAGGAAAAAAAATCTGAGATTTCAACTTGGATCTCTTGTGCAAGTGGTTGTGGAAACTTGGGATTAAGGAAAGCGGAGTATTGCCACAAGTTATCAGGCAAAAATACTATGACAGAAGAAGGGACCAAAACTTGATCCCAATTTCTAAGCATAATATTTCACCTATCTGAAGAGGTATCTTGCAGTGCAAGGACATTATTATATCCAATGTTCGGATTCGACTGGGTAGTGGACAAAAGTGCCAGTTCTAGAAGGATAGATGTTATAGAGACTTCACCCTAGAGGCAACAATTCCCAAGATCTACGCCATTTTAGTTGCACCATCGGCCTTGGTCTCCCAGATATTTGACCTACAATAATCAAAGGGAACATGGACGCCATCCTTTAGGAGGAATCTCAGGCCAAATGGAACAGCTAGAAGGACTCCTCCTTTTCCTTCTAGACTATGGTCCACAGTTAGGCAAAGTCAGCCAATGGTGGTGGAGGTAGGATTAAGAGGGACGGTTTTCAGTCAGGTCAGCATATACCTTTATTTCCGATGGAGGGCTACGCCATCGCTATGCATCGCATATTTGGTCTCCCAAGAGTCCCCTAAAGTAAGCTTCTGATATGGAGGATCTCGTATGGAAGGCTGCTGACTTGAGATAGTCTTACTTCTTTTCTACATGACATTTCTACCCTTTATTGATTGTGTGGAGACGAGGAGAAGTCTTTGAATCACCTCTTCATAGGCTGCTCATGCACTCAAGAGACATGGATGAAAGTCGCCAGAAGAATTCAATGTGCTATAGGCTCTCAGGGTAATGTGTAACAACTCATTGAGGGTTGGCACAAAAAGTGAACGCTTAAGGATGACAACCTAATATGGTGGCTTATCCTCCACGATACCCTATGGGTCTTATGGGGAGAAAATAATAATAAAATTTTCATAACAGAAGCTAAAGCCACGGATAGGGTTGTTTCATTCCTTTGTGAGAGTGAAAGAATGGGCCGAGCATCTATGTAGAGTGGACTCGCAAAATTCCTCTATTTTTGTTTTGTTGGGGTACTAGTGTGGGTCACACCACCTTGGTGTGGAGTTCACATTGATTATATTTGTACATCCCTTCCTTTTTCATTTAATGCAATGGTGGTTTTCACCATGTTTAAAAAAATAAGTGACCCTCCACATGAAGGGAATGTTAGAATAATCTCACATGGTTTGCAAACGAAACGAGAGAGATGCTTAAAAATAGGGGTCTATCCACTTGGTCCTGGTTGGTTCTGAGTTGGATGGTCCAATAATCCAGTAGTATAGACCATTTGACCTAGTAAGAGACATAACAGTGTACCTAGTCTCCAACAGAACTCATAAACAAAACAACGAAGATGGAAAGAAACAACGACTGATTAAGCCATTCAGCTTCACAATTCACAGATTGAAAGAAATATATAACTGCTTTGAAAAGAAAATCTAATTAAGTAGATGATGAAGCATGGAATGAACATTGAATTGACTGGAACGCACTACTATGTACTACACATGCTGAAGAATTCGAAAAATACTCATGTTAATAAAAAAAAATTCGACCATTCAGCGCATATCTTCCATTGCATGCATCTTCTGTGGAGAGTTCCTGTGTATTTTAACTAGTGAGCAAGCCAACGGCTCCCTGAAATCTTGTCCGCTACAAATGACAAATATTACAAAGAGTAGACAGCGCTCCACAACCACTGAGGGAAAAAAAGAAAGAAAACCAAACCTACAGCAAGGCCAGACCAGACGTCCATTTCGTCAAATTTTCGGACAAAGAACGTTCACTTTCCCCACAAAAAAACAATTCAAGCATAAATACCCCAGTCATCCTGACAAATACTTCATCAGATAAAGAGAAAACAGACGAAAACGAAACGAATTACACGTCCACATCTGCCATCCGAAGCAGCAGCAACCATCCAAAAAGTTCTGAACCGAGCATGAAACACAAGACAATAGACAACACTGACATGACGAATCCAAGCAGGAAAGAGACAGAGTAGACGAGAGCATACCTCCGCCGAGCTCCCGCGGACCTCTCTCAGCACGACCTTGTCGAGGCCGTTGGCGCCCTTGCGCAGCTCCACGTACTTGAAATCCCCCGCTGCGCGCGCCATCTCCCAACTCCCAAAAAACCCAAACCCCACCACTCCCACGAACACTTCTCCCTCCCCGGAACCAGAGGTAGAGAGAAAAGAAAGAACGAATGGGGAGACGAGAGGACCCGAATTGGCTTCCGATGCCGGCGCTGTGCTTTTATCTATAGGGACGTAAGAGAGAGAAAGAGAGATGGTGAGGGGGGAGAGAGAGAGAGGCGGGGAGGGGAAGCGGAGAAGAAGAGGGGAGCTAGGTTGCAGTGGTGCTTTACTCGGCGGCGGAGGCAGTTACGTCTTGTGCCCGCGGGGGGTGGGGGGCGGGGGAGCTGGCTACAAGTTGATTTGTCGTGACGTGCGAGGTGCCACCCAGCGGACACTTGGTTCACCTCCTCCCCCGCCGAAACGGATATTTACTGCTGCGGCCCAGATACGGTCACCTCCTGTATCAGGGGAGGGGAGCCCGGCCGGCTCCGAGAGGTGAGAAAAACGAACTGGGAGGGAAGGGGCGGTGAGATGCGGATGGTGCCGAGCGAGCGAAACCGTCTTCCTTTGACGAGGTTTGTTGGGTTCGGCCGTCTGCATGCAAGGCTCGGATAACGTTGTTGTGAGTATTGTAACATTCAAGTTTTACAGCATCGGAGTTTATATATGGGCCTGGTTTGGATTGGATTTCACAAATAATAGAAAAAGATAAAAAATGAAATTTAGGTTTGGACACGGATATAACTTTGTTGGGGAGATTTTCTGGTCTACATTTGACTCTTAATAAAACAAAAGGGATCTGAGCAGGAAGAACTTTGCAAGAAACGTGAATCTACCCACAGGCATAGGTTATTTTCTCATTCTGCATGCATCTACTCCCATGATTCCAACAAATGATAATCTATGGTTCTATATATACGGATTATCTACTTAAAAGTTTCTCCATTTTCCAAGCTCTTACTCTTATGATAGATAGATGATCAGCTGAGCTATGAATTTGGCATGACATAGTCCCATCATAAAGTACTCTACTGATATTGAAGCATCGGAAGCTTTAAGCTTACATTGATCTCTATACTACTTAGTTAGCTTAGGAGTAAGGAGCACATATGACATTATGGTGTACAAATATGACAATATATTATAAATTGTATGTACATTAGAATTTATAGTGCGGGAGCAAGCAATAAGACAGATGTGGGAGTATAACTCAGGGCGATTGAGCCGAGTTCTAAGGGCGAGCATCAATGGGCTTCTCTCCTTAGCGCTTGAGGTGGAAGGATAGACGATGGGCAGTCAGGGGTGAGACTTTCCTTGTAAGCAAGGAGAGAGAGAGAGAGAGAGAGAGAGACCATCCCAAAGAAGAGATGATAGCTTGGGGCCGAGTTTTTCCTACATGGGAAAAGAGAAGTTCTCATATATCCTGGGGTGATGTGTCCCAAAAGAACCTCCTAATGCGTAAGTCAACATAGAGCATAAGATCTCTGATGCCAAAGGTTGGTGAGAGAGGAGAAGAGAGTGAGTGTCAGTTGGGAGTGGCATACTTGGTGGATGTCATAGAGACATGCCTTTATAGTCATGGTTGCTCTACACTAAAGGCCAACTTAATTTATTGTCACGATGGATGTACTTTGTGGGGGTTAGATGGCTATCCAGGCCCGAGCACAGGGTTCATGTGGCTGTGTGAGGGTAGGTGGTTGTAAAATAACGTGCGACATAGTTCAAGAGGCATGCATAGAGGGGCGACAGGAGGGGGTGTCGGTCTACTGGTCCTCTGACTAGGTGCGTTTGGTCTGTCGATGTTAGCATCGCCATTAAAGCGATTAGAATTCAAAAAAAATAGACAGAATGCACCCAAAAATGATGAGAGAGTGCCACATCAACGGATTTGGTGAGTTATTCGGAGAGCCCACATTAATCCTTTACTTTGTTTATTTGTTTCAATTTGATTCTCTCTCTATTTCTATTTCCGTGGAATCTTGTGAATTAGAAGATAATTATAATGCAAACTATGCTCCACTCTAGTTCAGCCCTATGGGAGAGATTTATAGGTCTTGTTCTACCCAATCCGAAGTTGTTTGCTGTTAAATGTATTTACGAGGTAACGCTGTTTATTTTTTACCACTCCCACGCCATTTGCACCCTTCAAGATCTTTCTCCCATTTTCCTCTTTGCTATCTCCTATCCCTAGTTTTATCTTTCTCATGCAATCCTAACCTTGTGTCTTGCTTTTCTTATTAAGATATGATTCAAACATGTATGTTTGTTCCCTGTTATCATCTTTGATCTCCTCTTCTTCCCATCCATTCACTATTCTTTAATTTGTCTCTTTGAGAAAGACATGACCGTAATAATTGCAATGACAAGAGAAGACTCATTGGCATCTCCATCATCATCATCATCATCATCATCATCATCACCACCTTAATTTGATTTCCGTTCATCCCTATATATCATATTCCCTTAGGGCCATTTTGTTATCGAAATATCGAGGTCGGACATTAAATCAACGGGAGAGAATTGTGGGAGTTCACACTCTCCTCTCACACACATGTGACTTAATCGACCTCAGGCACCGTATTCAACTCTCTGGGGCCGAACACGGTATCTCACCCAAAAATCAAAGAGGCCCTTAACTGTGTATTTTCCGTTCTTACTAGAGAAAGTCTGATGGAATGATGAGAACGATCGAAAGATGAGGTGATGCCATTTATGGGATGTTTGGGAACATTTTTTTTAAAAGTTATTTCTGTCTAAAAATTTGTGTTGTGTCAATTTTTGACTTAAAATTTAAAGTTGATAAAAATTGACACTCTCTGTTTGACAGCAACGTCATAATTTTTAAAATTTATGTAGATCTGTTTGAGAGATAACTCTTTATAATTTAAAAAATAATAAAGTAACAATTCAATAGAGATTATTATCCTTCATAAAAAATAAAAATAATTATAAAATTGATAAAAAAATTGTGATTAAATACAGGTGTGCAACAGTTCTGCGGGACATGAAAGCCATGCCTCCGCTCCCCTTAACTGAAAGTGGCGGTGGCAGAGCATGCACAACAGCACAAGTGTCGAGTTAGCTTCGCAAAGCACGAGGCCAGATATAACAATGGTGAAGACCCCCTCCCTCCTCTGTCCTTTACTCCTGCTCCTCGTTGCAGCCGGAGCAGACCCAGACCTGCTCGTCGACTTCTACGCCGCAGACCCCCGTGCGCCGCTGCCCAGATCTTCTTCCTCAATCGCGTCCAGTGCAGCGACCCCGCCAAGGCACGCAGTTCCCACTTCGCCACCTCCGCCCTCTCCACGAGCGGGAACCCCAGCGCCAGCTCGTACGGCTTCAACGCCACCGTGACGGAGACCTCCGCAGCCTCCCCAGCGGCAACGGGCAGGGCCTCACCCTGTGGGAGGGCGGTGCAGAGGGGCGTGGGGGCTGCGGCGCGCAGGGGTGGCAGCAGGACCGGCGACGGCGAGCCGACGGTGGCTGGCCGGCCCTAGCAGGGCCGGACTGGTGGCGGCGGAGGGGCCTGCTTTGCGGCGGGCGGTCGCGGACGACGCCGACGGTGGTGGCCCGTTGGAGGTGCAGCACGGTGACGACTGGCGTGCGGTGGCCGGCTGGTGAAAGCCGTTGCAGGCGGCGGCGTGGTTGGGCGTGGCCGCGGGTGCAGGTCGGCCTCGCCGACGCACGAACGGGGAATGGCGGTGGGTGGTGTGAGATGTGTGTGCGGTGGTGGGTGCTTAAAAAAAAATTACTCTCTACTTATTTTTTTTGGAAGATTTACACGCTACAAAATTCTTTCTCTAAAATTTTTAAAAAAATCTAAACGGAGTTAGAGAGTCTCTTATTCTTTTTTTAAAAATTTAAGAAATAAAGAGAAAAAAAATAACAACCAAACACTCTATTACGTTTTAGTTAGAGAGAGAGAGGGGGGAAGAGAATCTTATCTCATTATTTTCTTTTAATATTGGGTCAGGAGTTTGGTGATTAGACTGATGCCAATTATCGTGAGATGGTGGATATATTTGAAAGGGCTAGCGAGAGGGTGTGAAGGAGAAATAGCAAATTGTCATGACGTCAATAATTGAGTTTGTAACGCACGTTTGAACTTGGAAGAAAAGGTACAATCCTTCGGCAAATTGCCTGGAAGGGATGGCCAGCACTTAACAGAGTGTGAATGTTACGGAATGTTGGAGAGCAAATAGTTAGAGGTGAACAAACGGAGTAGACTCAAGAGTTTTATGATGGCTCAAATCATATACATTAGATGCTCATTTTCTTAAACTCACGAAGACATTTCAGAAAGAGAGAAGAAGTCGAACGCACCCGCTCTCACAAATTACACCCAACGGCTGTTATTGCAGATGGATAGCTACAAATATTCAGAATAATTATATTATATAATAATATGATTCTTATTAACTGTATTTTCATTAAACATGAAACACATAGGCTATCATAAAAGTAAGTTTTTTTTACATAAGAATAAATACAAAATGAGCCTCTTACATGCATAATTGTTGAATTATCCTTCTTATAACCATCTCAATTTATTTTGACAAAAAAGCTGTGTTATTTTTTGATTAACATATATTACCAAAGAGAGAGAGGGAGAGGGAGGGAGAGATAGAGGGGCAAATGGGTGTGAGAAAAAGAGCTTGGGAGAGATTAGGGATATTTTAGTCTTTTTAACTTTAGTTAAAGATTAATCATGGTTAAGTAAAAAAAGATCCAAAAAATTGTAAAAATAATCTTATTAAACAAACAATTACATAAATTTATACATAGCTGTTATTATTATTTTTAATCACCTCATAAAATTATGGTACTTGCAAAAATAATATTGTCATCGTTTGCTAGGTCTCTATTAAAATCTCTAATTGAATTCTGATTAGTCTTTAATCAAACTTTAAAAAAGATCAAAATTCTCTTAATATCTTCTAAACTCATGTTTTTTCTACACATATCTCCATTCGTCTTTCCCTCTCTCCCTTTGACATAATGTGCTATTGAAAATAACATTTTTCTCTAGGGTTGTTTATTCAAAAATTTAATTTCGTGAATAAAAATGGTGGAAACAAAACCTAATAGGTAGTTATGCACTTATTTTAATGCAACAAGGTTATTACTAATAGGATTTTTTAAATAATTTTATTTTAATAAATAAGTAGTTAAATATATCTAATTTTAACATATTTTAAAAACCATGCCTTTTTTAGTGCCAAGTGATCCATCTTGCCAACTTCTCATGTGCCTTTTTTGCAACCTGTAGTCTAATTTTGTAAATAGGACGTTATTTGCATAATTGATGACATATACAAGTGGTTTGTATTACAGTCATTTTTGTAAACTACGCTCTAATTATGTAAGCTCTAGCACAACTTTTTAAATAGAGTATCTTTTGCGTAACTAAAAGCCCATACGTGTACATGAGTTGCATTATAACTAAGTAGATATGATCTTATTTGTGTAACAAGTAGTTTATATGCGTAAATGAGTTGTACTATATATTTGTGTGAAACTTATGGTGTAAATGTATCATAATTATGTAACTATTGTGTTAATTGTGTAACGAGTTATACATATACATTTGTGTAAATTTACATTGTCATTATCTAATTTATAGAATAATAAAATAAATATGCCATTATTTATGTAATTGACGACCTATATGTGTAAAAGAAATGACATGCCACACGAGGCGGTTACAATATGACTAGTTTGATAAGAAATAGACATAAGTTTGAAGTATGTTGAAACCACACATATGTGGTTAATTGTTTATTAAATAAAATCATTTTAAAAACCTTTTCAACAATAATAACTATATAAGAATAGTAATGTCACAATTGTTTATTAAACATAGTTATTTTTGTAAATTTATCTGAATTAGTTTAACGTGATGGGCAAAGATATCTTTTATGAGCGTTGTGATAATTAGAAAAGTTGCTACAAATAAAAAATAAATTTACAATTATATATGGAAGAAGGTTATTCGTGCAATTATCTCTTTTCTATTTTTTTTAAGATAAGGGAATCTTATCTTTAGAAAATCTAATAATCAATTATGCTTACATGCGCACGTGGCGGGCGGATGCTGGCCGGGCGTCTCCTCTCGTGAAGTGAAGTCTAATTTTAAGTTGAGTTGTTCGATCTTTTTCGACTTGTGAGTTCTCATTCGAACTTAAAATTTTGATTCGATTAAGTTCGCGAGTCGAACTTAGACTTTGAGTCATGAATCGACTCAGTATGTTCTTTTTTTTTCTATATCTGAAATTTTATTTTATTAAATAAATTTTTTAAAAATATTATTTTAATTTATTTTAAATTTTTTTAAATAAATTAATATATAAAATTTTAATTAATTTAATGAGATTATAAAATGTATATTATTATTATTATATACTTTTATTATTATATATTTTATTTAATTCATCAAGTAGAATTGAGTCGGACTAAAATCAATTTTATAAAAAAATTAAGCTCAATCTAACCCGACTCAACATAACTATGATCCAAATTAGGTCAAATTTTAAAGTTGATGAGTCACGTTTAAAGAAGGTAGATCTAAATCTGACCCGAATCCGACTCAAAACCTGCTAACGCGCGAGAATCCGAAGTTCGAACTCCGCCCCAATCAACTTTTTCCCAGTCTAGACCCCTCTTCTCCCGTGCCGATTATGACGTATTAATAAGTATTTAACCGCACAGTACAGACACGAAACAGGGCAAACGCATTGTCACCGATCCCCCTCAAATCTTCCTCGTCCTTCCGCTTTCGAGGCATGCACAGCTCCAGAGCCATTTGCACCTTCTTCGGCAGCAAGGGAGAACGCATACTTTGCCGTCGAACTACGCACCAGAAGGTTCAGATTTCTCTGCGCCCCCCGCCTCATCTTGCCTCTCCTCTGGACTTCTTATGTTGCTCTCTTTTCTCCATTTTCTTGATCATAAGACCCCATGGTAACGAAAAGTGGCCCTCCTTGCAGAGGGATGGACAGCGACATGGAGGAGTTGTTTCGGAAGAAGAGCAGCGGCGGGAGGAAGCGGCCGGTCCCGGGAGACGTTCTGTACCGGGTGAGCAGATTCTTATCTGTGAAATTTCTTCGAATCCTTTTTTATCTGCTCATCATTTTAGTTCGTGCATGAATCGAGCTTGTTCCAGCTTGTGTCTACTGAGCTAGAGTTGTAGTGTCTAAATTTGTATGCGATGCGGCGGTATTTAGTTGTTGTTTTTGTGGTTGTTTGGATTGGTTTATTAATGATTGGTTTCCCCCCTCTTTTTCAGCAGCTGGAGCAGTTTAGAGGAAGACCTTATGCTCTCACTGGAGAAGTGGTAGGGAGCTGCTTGGTTCTTGCTCTAAATCTTTAGTAAATCTGTTTTGATTTTGTGAAAGTATTGAATTGGTTGGCCTTTCACATATTCCATTCATATTTTAGGTATACATTGTCTGTGCCGCTCCCTCCCCCTTTCATTGGATATTCCTCGATATTTCTGCCCTCTCAAAAAGTAACTGTACACGTTCTTAAATATACCCAGATGAGTATATTGAAGGAAATAACCAATTATATTTTGTTGTTTGTGTATAGAATTCTACGCACGAGGAAGACATTCGGTTGGAAACTACACGAGCAAGATGTGAGCAGTCCCACATTATTTGTATTATTCTTGTTGTGAATAATGTTTTTTAGGTTCTTAGAAATTGTGTTTATTTTTCAGTATCAAATGTGCTGAAAAGGCATGAAGAATTGAAAGAACGTCTTTCAAGGTATACTTATGTGCAAATGAATTACCAGAATCTTGTCTTTAGTGTCTACTAGATATTCTAGAAAACTCATATTAACTTATTTATTTGAGATCTTTGAAGAGAGGTGGATTCACAGAGACTAGATTGCAATATTTCTATAGTTGATGGTAGTTCACTGATTCTTCTTGCATTAGACTTTTCATTGCAAGATGCTCGTTACTTCATTGAAGTTCGATATTGCATGCTGGAAGGATGGCCTTTGATTTTCGGTATAGGAAACTTGTGTACTGTGGCATTGCTATTTTTAGAAGAATGTCAGAATCATCATTGTCATCATCCACCAAATCCCAACTAATTTTGCATCCCCTGTCACATGCTACTTTGTCATACATCATATTTGTATCCAACATATGTAGTTAGTCTTATATCTTTCTTCATCGCCACCACACAAGGTCTTTCAGTCTTTTTTTTTCTTTTTAGATTCCTCACATAATAATGGCCACATTTCATTGGTTCATCTTCTACCTCTCGCTTTTTCCCGTAATTTCATGGTGACATGTATGCTAATGTCCCTATAATTCAAACAACTTTAAATATCTTGTTGTTGTGTAATAATCTTGCTTTCTTCTTTGCTCACTGATGATCCTCCTTGTATTCAAAATGTGATTGGAAAACTTTGGCAACCAAGGCAAACAACACTCTCTGTGTGCATCCGCACTTCAATAGGGATTAGGGATACCATCAGATCCAACTTCTTCTCTTCTTCATTTTTGCTAATGTTATTTGACCTCCTTTTTCTGGATTTTGTGACAATATATAAAATGACCAGGATAGCGAAGTTAAAAACCTCATGTAAAGACTTGGTAAAAATATAGGGTTTTTTAACAATTAAACAAAGTCTAGGGTTAAATTTTAAGGAATCAATCTTACGAGGGAGTGAAAAAGGGCATCGGGGGGTCTCTCACCCCAATCTAGAAGAGAAGAGATAGAAGCTCTGGGGTTTTTGGGCTTTTGTGTGCGCAATGGCCGATCGGGGTGGCCGACCGCTGGAGCTAGCGACCGGAAGAGGACCTTACAGGGTGGGGGGCCCGGCCTCTGCATTAGGGCCGACTTGCTTCGAGTGTGGAAGGAGAGGTCAAATACGACGTTTCTGTAAGAGGAAGGCTCTGACGTAGGCACAGGTTCGTGGGAGTCAAGGGAGACATCTATCTTTCACGGAGGTGGTGAGGGACGTTTCGACGCCGTGGGTGCCCGACAGCAAGAGATGCCACGATGCGGGGTCATTTCCGGTGGAGCTCCTTCAAGGGAAGATAGGGTGGCTTAGGAGGTGTTTGTGTGTCTCCCTGGTGGAAGGGGCTACAGAGGCGGAGGAGGTTAGGTGTCGTTTGGTGGAGAGGTCTGGGTCTCACTGGGAGGTGTCTCTTGTATCCTAGACGTCTTTTCTATCAGTGGGGCAAGACAAGGGTGTGGTGACATTGCTGGTTGATACCGGCTTCATGGCGGTGGGAGGAGCCCTGCTCTGGGTACAAAAATGGTCGGAGAATAGGTGAGCCTTCCCCAATCCGTAGGTGAGGACAGTCTGTATCGTTGTGGAGAGTGTCCCCCTTCTTCTTTGTGATGAAGAGGGCGTGGAATTCCTCGTCTGCAGTTTCAGCAGGGTGGTTAGAGGATCTCTCCTCTTCTTGTTGTTGGGATCGCGTATGGCGGTTGTGGCCGACATTTTGGTTGCTTGCCCGGCGGCTATCCCCGCCGTCTTCACTGTAGACCTCGCCGACACCACCTTCTTCGTCCATCTCTGGGTGTAAGTGGAGCAGCAGGAGGGGCCGTCGTTGTAGCTATGGCAACCCTCTGCCCATCGGGAGGTTGAAGATGACCGGTTGGTGGCAGGCGATTCAAATTTGAACTCGGAGCTGGTTCACTCGACTGGGCGGGGCTGGATTGCAGTCAAGCAGCCAGCTCAGGGAGTGGGGCTCATGGCGGGCGGGCCTGGTGCGGGGGCTATGGGTCGGGAGGTTGGGTCCCGCATTACAAACTTGGAACTTACCTGTTTCAACGTCGGCACCGGTTAGCGGGTCTGCAGGACCCGCGAACGGTCATCTTCCTTGCTCGACTCTTGGGGCGGCCTCAGTTGTAGGTCTAGCCCGCTGTGATGGGCCCATGCTGGCGTTCCCTTCTCTATTGGCCAGCAGCGGATCTCAGGCGGGGGTTCCGTCCTCTTCTGGAGTGAAGTACAGGGTGCATGATCCTTTTTGTTTTCCTATGTCATCTTTTCCGTAGATAGTTGGAGGGTGCTTCGCTCCACAGGGGTAGTCCTCCCCCCTTGCTCTTCCATGGAAGGGTGAGGAGCCTCGTTCTAGCAGTAGGACCCACAAGGTTGGAGGGACACGTACTCGGCCCCTGTTCCCGACGCAGAGACGACGTAGGGCCTGACCGATCAGCAGGCAAAGGCGCTACAACAGCGAGGTGGAGGCAGAGGATTCTGGTTCCATTTACTAGTGACCGACCCGCTGTTGGTGCCCCTGCTTCCCTGTGTGGCCACCTTGCCGCCGGTTGTCCTTGACCTGGGCGTCATCGAGGAGGACGGGATTATGAGGTCTCAGGTTTCAGTGGTGGTCAGTCCAGCTATTGCTGAACTGGCCAGTTGTGATCCCCCAACGGATGAGGCAGGGTTTCTTCGCTGGTCTTCGGAGGTCGACATCCCAGACACCCTCACCTCCGAGGTTGGTTTCTTTGCTGAGGAGGAGGGGGAGGAATCCCAGGCAAGGAGGATGGGAAGGAGTTGATGGGGATGGTGAAGAGGCTGACAGTGGACCACTTTAGGTACTTAGCGGGGAAGTTGGGAGTCTCCTACGAGGGGGTGGAAAAGGGCATCAGGGGATCTCTTACCTTGATCCAGAAGAGATGGCTAGTGGCTTTTGCGAGGGCGGCGAAGAAGGAAAAATTCTAAATGAGGGCTGCGGGCAGTAGTGAGGAGGGGGAGGAGGTGGGTGAAGAGCAGGAGGGATGGGAGGGGGACGCTTTATAATATCCACGAGGATTATCTCATGGAATGTGAGGGGGTTGGGGGGGGGAGAGGAGGATGGTTAGGGATATGATAAGGAGATGTAGGGTCGATATCCTGTGTCTACAGGAGACTAAATGCGAAGGGGATGGGGAGGGATTGATGAGGGAGATAGGGAGCGGTAGACTGGTAAAGGGGGTAGCCTCCTTGGCAGTGGGTAGGGCGGGTGGAATCATGGTGTTGTGGAACCCGTTTGAGGTGGAGGAGGAGAGGTAGGTCGGTCGATGGGACATATCTCTTCACTTCTGATACTTGAGGGACGACTTCTCCTGGGACTTCTCCGGGGTCTACGGCCCTCAATCTAGGGAAGGTAAGAGAGTTTTGTGGTAGGAATTGCTCGACTTCCATCTCGCTTTGGGCTGACCCTGTGTGTAGGTGGAGACTTTAATGTGGTGGCTTCGGCTTCAAAGAGGACGTGATCACACCCTCTCTCGGGGGAGACAGAGGACATTTGTGACTTCATCTAGCAGACTGTCCTCATTGATATTGGATTGGTGAATGCTCAGTTCACCTGGTCCAATTTGAAGGAGAACCCATCATGTTCGAGGCTCGACAGATTCTTGGTGTCCGTGGATTGGGCGGACCACTTTCCTCATGTGCAGTCTTCTTGTTTGGTACGTGTGATCTCAGATCACAAGTCTATTCTCTTGTGGACCAGCTGTGGGCACGAGAGGAGACATGCTTTCAGATTTGAGAGGTATTGGCTCAGAGAGACAGACTTCTTGGACACAGTCCGTATGGCGTGGTCCTGTCATAGGGCACATGGGTCTGTTATGGCTATTTTGATTTGGGAATTGAAGCATCTGGCCCAGGTTCTTAGAAGTTGGGGTGCAAGCAGGCGTCTTCCAGGCAACCAGGCAAAGGAGAGAATTTTTCATCAGCTGGAGGCTTTGGATACTCTGGAGGAGGCAGGTTTGATGGATGATGTTGATAGGTTGTGCAGAGATTCTATTCGAGCAGAGTATGAAGAGATTCTCACCATGGAAGAAATTTACGAGAAGCAGAGATCTAGGAAGAAAGGGTTGAAGGAAGGGGATATGAACACATCTTACTTCCATATGATTGTCTTGGTAAGGAGAAAGTTGAATCACATTGCTTCCATCAGGATAGGTGATCAGTTGGTACACAGGAAGGAAGATATTAGAAGACATGCCAAGGACTTTTATGCCAAGCTTTTCACTGAGGAGCAGATGAGTAGACCGGACCTTGTGGAGGACTTGCTTCCCCACCTTTCCTTGACAAAGAGTGTGTCTCTCGCTAGTCCCTTTCAGGAGGAGAGATTAGACATGCAGCTTCCTCTCTGGCTGGTGATAGGCCCCCCCGACTAGGTGGTTTTCCCGTGGTCTTCTTTCAGCATTGTTGGGAAGGACCTTATTGGTGCTATCTTAGAATTTCAGGAAGGCAGAGCTCATCTGAGGGGTATCAACAAAACCCTTTTGGTCTTGATCCCTAAGAAGAAGGGTGCACAAGATTTGATAGATTTTAGACCCATTACCTTACTGAACAACACTGATAAAATCATTACAAAGGTTTTGGCAAGGAGACTTCTTAGGGTGATGGTCGACATTGTCAGTGGGAACTAGGGGGCCTTTATCAGGGGAAGACACATCTAGGAGAATTTTCTTGTTGCTTATGAGTGTCTACATGCCATGAAACTGCAGAGGAAAAGAGGAGTGGTTCTCAAATTGGATTTCGAGAAAGTATATGACAGGGTCAACTAGAACTGCCTCCTTCAGGTGCTTGTGGAGATGAGTTTTGATTAGAGCTGGATTTCATAGATTCGAGAGTGTATCTCGTTTGCTTCCTTCGTTGTGCTCATTAATGGGCATCTATCTGCCTATTTCCTTAGTGGGAGAGGGCTTAGGTAGGGAGACCCACATTCCCCACTTTTGTTTGTTTTGGTGGCTCAGATCTTGAGTAGATTGTGGATAAGAGTTGAGGTGGCGGGGGTTATTAGAGGCTTCCAGGTAGGCCAACCCAATAGCAGTATCACTCATTTGCAGTATGCCGATGACACTATACTGTTCCTTGTCGAGGAAGAGCAGCAGTTGATTGATGCCAAATTGATGTTAGAGATAGTGCAAGATATCAATGGGCTGAAGGTGAATTACATCAAAAGTCACTTGGTGGGGATTAACATGGAGGAGTCAACTATTGGGAGGGCAGCTCTCATTTTTGGGTGCCAGATTGGGGCTTTTCCATTCTCTTATCTGGGCCTCCTCTTGTCTCTTGGGCCTCTTCACTGCAGGGATTGGCAGGGGGTGGTGCAAAGATATGAGTGTAGACTTGCGGGATGGAAGGTTAGACTATGATCTTATGGAAGACGCCTGGTTCTTTGCAGATCATTGTTGGATAACTTGCCGATTTATTTTCTCTCCATTTTCAGGATCTCGAAGATAGTGGCTTAGAAGCTAGAGTCCATTCAGGCCATGTTCTTTTGGCATGACAGTGGGAGCAGAGATAGAGGTTGGCATGATATCTCTTGGGACAGAGTTTGCCAGAGTAAGGAAGTAGGGGGCGTGGGTATCAAGAATATCTGACACTTCAATTTGGCTTTATCGTGTAAGTGATTGTAGAGGCTGGGGGCAAAAGGATGGGGGACTGTGGGTTCAGCTGATCACTTAGATATATTACCCCTCGTCTAGGGTGTGGGACTTACTCCTACCCCATTTGTACAATGTCTCCCTTATTTGGAGAGACATCCTTGAGGGTGCAAACTTCGTCAGAGCTAGTGTCAGGGGTAATTTGGGTGATGAAGAGGGATGTTTGTTTTAGCAGGATAAATGGTGCGATGATCTCACATTTACGGAGGCCTTTACGTCATTGTACGTTATAGCAGGGTTTTTCGGGACTTCCGTAGCTCAGTCCTTTGATGCACAACTGACTGGGGGTATTTGGGCTCACTTTCAGGAGGAATCTCACTCTTGAAGAAATGAACTAGTTGGAATGTCTCTTGGCTTTTCTCCTGGACTTCATACTAGATGCCAACAGGCCACGCTCATGGTTTTGGAGATGGGAGAAGGGGGGCCAGTCCTCAGTTCGGTCTGTCTACTTGCTTCTTTTTGATGGGGGACTGTGCCGTTTCTCGGCACCGCAAATATGGGCTCCCAAGAGCTCACTTAAGGTGAAGATTTTGGTTTGGAGGATTTTCCATCACCGGCTCCCGACTTGTGATAGGGTGGCACCTTTTCTCCAGCAGATTTCTATCTTATGTTACATGTGTGGGGACGCGTAGGAGGACCTGAACTATTTATTTACAACATGCACTTTCGCGAAGGGCATTTGGACGAGGATTGGACAGAGATTCCAGCAGCCCCTTGGGCATTTTCTTGCGGTGCAGCAGCTTTTCACCGAGTGGCATAGGAGATGGTTGCTCAAGGGTGACATGATCATTTGGTGGCTTATCCTCTATGCCACTTTATGGGCCTTGTGGAGTGAAAGGAATAATGGAATTTTCAAAAGGGAGGCAGGGCCGGAAGAGAGGGTTTTTGCTTTTGTTTGTGAGATAGTGATTTTTTGGGCTAAACATTTTTGTAAAGTGAAGAATCATAAGTCCTCACCCTTTTTGTTCTTGGGGAGTTAGATGGGCACGCTCTCTTGGTGTGGTGACTTTTTGTAAAGGGGCTGTGAGTGTTGTTATTTTACTTGTACATCCCTTTTTTTCTTTAATATACTTGTGGTACCATCCATGTTTAAATTTTTTTAAGGATAACCAAGGGTTTTATTTGCAATTTCCCTAAAGACTAATTGGAGCCGAATGGGCTGAAGATTGATGGGCCTAAATAAATATTGGGCCAAGAAAGTAGTCCAATAGGTGGACTGTTAATGGGTTTAACTCTTAACAGGCTTGTTTTTGGGCATAATGGACATGTTATTTGGTCTCACTGATCTAGCTGCTAGGTGAGGAGTGGGGACAAAGGGTAGTCCCATATTTGGTAATCAAAAAACATGAACAGCCCCAAGTTTTGTAAGTAGAGGCCCCCCTTCTGCCTACTATTCCCCCAAGAGTTGGATAGAGGGTGGAAGTTAGTCTCTCCCTAGACCAACCAACTTCTAGAGAGAGAGAGAGAGAGCTGATCCAGCTGTTAGGTGAGGAGTGGGGACAAAGGTTGGTTCCATATTCGGTAATCAAAAAACATCAACAGCCCCAAGTTTTGTAAGTAGAGCCCCCCCCTTCTGTCCTACCATTCCCCCAAGAGTAGGATAGAAGGTGGAAGCTAGTCTCTCCCTAGACCAGCCAACTTCTAGGGGGAGAGAGAGAGGGGGGGGAGGGAGGGCTGGGCGCAGCCAGCAGCCAAGGGAGCAGTGCCACCATCCCCTTCAGCTGTCTAGAGCCAAGATGACCTTGAGAGCCACCTAGGGTTTGCTTCCAAGAAGTAGGGGGATACGCAACCTAGTTCCCTTCTTCATTTGGGGTTTCTTTTATGGGAAACGCTTAATACCCGTCCCGGACGCGGAACCGTCCGAGACGGGATTGGCTCACGGGGTCGGGTGAAGCCAATCCCGTCCCGGACAGTTCCGTGTCCGGGACGGGCACCAAGCATTACTCTTCTTTTACAGGTTTTAGGGTATTCCAAGTGTGACGTTAGCAGGGTAGGTTCTGTCATTTTATTTCAGAATTGAGGGCATATGTTTTCTTGTATAGTTTAAACAACTACATGTCTGAGTAGTTATTGAATTTCATGACAGTGGGTGTTATAGGGCATGACAGTGGGTAGCAATGTTTTAAAACTTGTTCGGAAGTACGGCTTGACTTTATGAATATAAGATACTTAAGTGTACTCATACTTAATAGCTGTGCTTAACACCTAAATTGATAAGCATACATTGTTACATTATGATATTGCATTGACATCAACATGTTTCATGACTGGTTTTTCTTTATCCCATGCAGTACATGATTTCTGATCTTTTACTCAGAATTAAATGTGAAGATGACCTTGTAAAAAGAAGTTAGATATGATATGAGACGAACTCTTGTTTATAACCTAAATTAAGACCTATCACACCATGATAAATATCTCATTAGTAGACTGGCTGTGAACTAAGTAAAACCTCCACAAACATGATGAATGAACCCTTGACTGAAAGAAGATATTTGGATCCATAAAGAGATTTTCAGCATGTTTTTTACATAGAACCTGAAGTTAAAGAGTATTGAATAGATTGAGTTTTAAACTAATGGTAAAGAAATGAACTTAATTGAAAAGGGTCATATTGGAATAGGTTGGACCATGAATCAGTTTTATTTGGAAATAAGAAAGCATGACTAACCACATGCATCTAAATAGTAACTCACGCACAGGAACAATAACCTAATGCATATTCTAGCAAAAAATTTCACTAATAATGTGTCATTTGTGTGATTCTAATTGCAAGAATAAATGATCCTTGTTAAGTCTTGTTAGTAGAATATGCGTACCCTCATTATAACCTGTATGTGCCAATTGATGCATCGAAAATGAGTACCATGGTAGAATGAAAGGGCAGGTATACATGAAGGATGCATGTTAAAAGGAAGCAGTCATGCGGTGGGAGGAATTCCGGAGGTCGCCTCTGGTGCGAACAGGGTGCCCCTCGGGGGGCTGACCCACACTGTCGAGGGGGTCTATGGATGGGTTTCCGGCCACTGGGCTATCTGAATGCCTTCCTGGACTTATGTTCCCAAGGGCTGACCTGCTACTAGTGGGGTTTGACGGGTTACCTACAGCGAGGCTGCATCTTTCTAGAGGTGGAAGGCCTGAGGAGGGGACAGGTAGGGCGGCCCAGTCATTTAGAGGGGCGAATGCACACATACGTCGTTCTTATGCCGAAGTTACACGGAGAGGCCAAGCTAACAATCTAGGTCGGGCGATTACATGGGGGGTGCTTGGAAGGGGGGCCTATACTGGCCGAGTTGCTGCACAGTCGGGTGGTGTGGCGTAGCCAGTGTTTGTGGGTAGCATCGGTGGAAGGGGAGGGGTGGATGTGGTGAAGGTAAACGGGGTTCTGGACATAGGGTGCGGCAGGGAGGCCAACCGGGAGGTTACCCAGGCGAGCAGGGGTGGCTTCTTCGCTGTTCGGGGGGGTGAAGAGGATGTGGAAGTGGCGGTGAGGTGGGATTCGTCTTGGTGGAAGAAACCGTCCTTGGAGTGTCTAGGTGGGAGGCGAGAAGGGGTGCATTTCCAGACTCCAGGGTGTGCCGGATCCATATCTGGCTCGTTGGGGTGCCTCTTTCCCCTATGTGATGGGGCCAGTGCCTCCTTCGTGGTGAACCGCTTCGGGACCGTCGAAGTAGGGATGGTGAGCCTTGCAACGGGAGGATAGATGATGGAGCTTGACATGGTGGTCCAAGTCACTAGCCTCGGTGTAGTACTGACAATCGTCACCGTCGAGCTCGACGATGACCTCTTTCCGGTGAGGGTTCACCACCAGCTGGACGTGTGGGAGGAAGATAAATAGGGTTGCTTGGGGGTCGTGGCAGGCCAACTGCACCCAGTTTGAATTCGAATTCGAATTCAAACCGTCCTGGTAGGGCATTGGGTAAGGGGAATGCGCTTGCTCCAGCTACTTGGTCAGATGCTGACCAGGTGAGCCCACAAGTGATCCACTAGGATCCGCCCAACGATGATTGGACAATACCCGGACTCAGATGCAGTGGTTCAAAGGCACCTGGTACCCCGGGCGTACTCGATACGACTTGTGACTTACCCGAATCCGAGAGTCATGGTTGTATCGAGCCTAACATAACTGACACTGCTCATCTCCTGATGAGGATATCAAGAGCTTATGGGTTGTATTGTGTGTATTGGCTTATATAGGTGTGTATTATGGGTTGTATTGGCTTGAAGTGTATGTAATTTTTGATTTCTTTCATTTGGGCCATCCTTGTAAGGCTTATATCAAGCCAATGGGCCATTTGTTATGTCAAGTCCAAGGCTAGGTTGCCATTAGTAGAGTCCATTAAGAGTGTTACTTCATATTGGGTCATTTGGTTTCAAATGGGTCATTAAGGCACTTAAGGCCCAAATTGAGTTCCACTCTCTCATGGGCCATCTAAGTGGGAGTGGCCCAAGTCTAGCATGATCTAATGGGAGGCCCTTGGCCCATGAATGGCCTTGGCCCATGAAGGGGGGCGCCCCCTCTTTTGGCTCCATTAGGCTAGGTTGTTTAGTTTTTTTTATTTCCTTCCTTTCTTTGACCACATGTTGCAAAAATTAGGAATTGGCTTCCTTTAAATATTGTATTTTGGAGGTTGGTCATACTTCATCCCAGCCCTTCAATCCACACCCCTAGATCCAAGGGCTGAGGGTGAGTTTGGTTGGCATCCTATATAAGGTTGTATTTTTCATATTGAAGGAATTAATGAAGAAGAAATTAGCATTTTGCCTCCTTGAAGCTTGTGCCTCTCTCCCCTCTCTCCCTGGTGTTCTTCCACCTCCAGCCCATTTCTAGAGTGTAATACCTTCCCTCTTGATCCCCTCCAACTTCTGAAGCAGCTCCGGTGATCGCCGCCGCCGCCGTCTCGCCGCCGACGCGTCTTCACCAACGAATTCGGTTTTCTGTCCACTCTGGACAGACCTCTCTTCTCCGAATTGTCTCTCTCTCTTCCCTCATCTTCTGAAGCTCCAATTTTCAGGGTTGGTTCCCCTCTTGAACCCTTACCTCCACAAAAAATTTCAGGCAAAAATTCGTCCTTTAGATATTTTTAGATTTTCGTCCAAGTTCAAATTTCAGTTCTGTCCAGGTTCTGTCTACTGTTCAACAGTTCTGAGTCTACCTTGTTCGACCCATGTTTTGAATTTTTTTGGGGCTCTAAAAATTACTGAGACTTATGTCCACATATGTCTACCATCATGAATTTTCTTAATTTTTGATAAGGTCTCTAGGTATTTTTCAAAATTCGTACCAGTTCCTGTGAGCAATTTTTCCACAGTGTCCCAGATCCGACCCAGGTCCACTCAAAAAATCCCATAAAATCCATTTCCTATCCAAATCAAAAACCAAAAATAGTCCCGGTTTTCTATCTCAGAGATCTTCAACTTTTCTGAAGAACTCATCTCCATATTCCAAGGTCCTCCCACCGGTCAACGGTGATTTTCAGAGAAGTCAGAACCTGCCCCTGCAGTTCTGGCATGTTTACAGAAAGGGTGTAAATTTCATAAGTCAGATATACGTATCTGATTATTTTTTCTGAAGGCCCTACGTCGAAGTATTTGGAGTCCTCTTTCCAACGGCGCCGAGCTCGTTGCATTCCGACGACGGGGTTGATCACAGCAGCCGATCTCGCCGGACAGCGCGCGAGAAGACAGCAAGTGCAGACTTGTGGCCGGTTTCCCGCGAGCGTCGTCCGAGGGCCGCCCGGCGTCCGGCGGTCGTTCCAGCAACTCGCCATCCTAGGGGAGCGCTTCCCAAGTGTACCCACACCAGAGGAGGCATCAGGTCCCACACGACCCCTCCGGTCACACGTGGGCCCCACTAGCACGAGTACGCGCGAAGCCGAAGCCGTGCCCGGAAACCGCCCGTCAACCCGGAATTGGTCCTCCCGGGCCCCCTTGTGTCGCCCGTTACCTCCCTGCGTGGAGTGGGCTTACTTGTATTGCTGTAATCTTAATGTATTAAGTTCCCGGGAGTACGAGTTTCGGCCGGGTGCCATCTTCGCCACGCCGAGCGCGTGGAGGTATCGTATTCGCTCCTTGCTTGGCATTCCGCTTATTTCTATATATGCTTGTTTATGCCGCTGCTAGAGAGCATGTGTAGGGTTACCTAGCTCGCTTTTAATTTATAATATCACTGCTGCGAGAGAGAGCGAAGCCGTCCCGTGACCCGATCCGGGCGCAAAAGAGAGCCGACCACCCTAGCTCATTGCCGGTTTCTCAACCGCGCACATCCGACGCTTCCCTCGTTAAGGGACGATCGCGAGCTTGTCGTGTCCGTGGTCCCGTCCCGCATCAATTTGGTATCAGAGCGAGTTGAGTCTAGGGTGTCTAAAGTCAAAAAAAAAAGTGTCATTTACGTCTAGTCATTAGTCGGTCTAAGTCGTGTTTAGGGTCAGCATATTTCTAAAACACAAAAAAAAAGTGTCTTTTTACATTTACATCCCTTTACTCGGTATATCAAAAGGTGTTGTCCGAACGTTAGGCTACGCCTATCGGGAAGACCGCACACTTGCGCGAGTGATCTTCGGATCGATTAACTCCGCCGCGTGCCGAGTTTTGGTTACGTCTAGGTGCATCATATTAGTGTGTGTTTGCTTTAGTCGGCGTCGTCTAGTCGGTGTGTTTGCATGCCCACTCGTAGGGGTACTCAGTACTCACCCCCACCCCCACCTATGGCGGATCCCCGAGCCACTAGTCTCGATGCGTCAGCTGTGCTCGAAATGTTCCAAAATCTTATGGGACAAGTGCAAGGATTGCATACACGTCTTGATGGGTTTGACACACAAATGGGTGATTTAAGTACCCGAATGGATAGGATGGAAGGAGTGAGCACCCGAGTGAACGGTCTAGGCACCCGCCTAGAAGAGAGGATGAAAGCCGTAGAGGATAGGGCCGCTGGGTCGAACCAGTCCGTTCAAGGATTGGTCGGGAGAGTCACCGCACTAGAGAAAGGACCAGCCGAGACACATCCGATTGCCCCAGTCCAAGCACCCGTCCCACCTACACAAGGTCAACCGGAGTTGGGTCAACGACCCGCGACTCCAAGGGGTCACGGGGTAGCTAATA
Source organism: Amorphophallus konjac (assembly GCA_022559845.1). Classification (NCBI taxonomy): domain Eukaryota; kingdom Viridiplantae; phylum Streptophyta; class Magnoliopsida; order Alismatales; family Araceae; genus Amorphophallus; species Amorphophallus konjac. The sequence continues at coordinate 66,988 of JAHNEJ010002773.1, read as the reverse complement.
GGAGGCACGAAGTCCCCGAAGTGCATGACTATGAGTCCGAGAATGAGCATCGGGGATATGGTCGTGATCGTCGTCCTATACGGCGTACCCACGACCAAGATATGGATGAACGGGCTCTTCGGACCGTTCGGGCCGACCCTCCCACCTTTGACGGGTCCTTAGACCCAAAGGTCTATCTTGATTGGGAGGCTGGCATGGATCGATATTTTGAGTGGTTCGAGATGTCGGACCAAAGGAAGGTCAAGTTTGCCAGGATGAAACTTTTGGGCCAAGCCCAAACATATTGGAGGAACATGGAGAATCTATTGTTTCATCGTCATGAACCCCCGATTGATACGTGGACCGAGATGAGGGAGAAGCTTAGGAAGAAGTACCTCCCCACCTCCTACCGTCAGCGTCTTATAGAGAGGTGGCAAAGTCTCATCCAAGGAGACCGGTCCGTCTCGGATTACATCGCCGAATTTGATGAATACTACTTGCGATGTGATGCCACGGAGGAGGATTCCCTTACCGTCTCTCGGTTTCGGCGTGGTCTACGCCCACACCTACGGTATGAGCTTCTCCGCCGAAAGGTGGGCAAGTTGGAGGATGCATACCAAGTTGCTCTCGAGATGGAGCAATTCGAGGGTGAGTTCGAGTCTATTCCCCGGTGGAGCCCCGCTCCTCCCCGTAGTGACTCCCGTGGCTCCTTAGGTTCATACCCGAGGGGACCCATGACTCGTCCACCGGAGCCCGCCCGTCAGGAGCACTTTGCTCCTAGACCTCGACCTCCCCCACCACGGGATCTACCTCCACCCCATTCCCCGGCACCCGTTGCCCGTCCCCCAGCTCCTATAGCCCGTCCTCTGGCACCGGCACCCCCTCCACTATTGTCCAAGGCACCTACACCTCCCCCATTGCTGCCTACACCCCCTACCCGACGGGATGATAAGGGTAAGGCCCCTCTTTTCGGGGAGAGTAGTCGATCGCGAGTGCAGTGTTTCCACTGTCATGGATTTGGCCACATTGCTAGTGAGTGTCCCGCTCGCACCACCCTAGCCTTAGGTGTTGGAGGATCCGCACCTCCCGAGCTTGAGCATGTCGATTACGAGGCCGACGAGGCACTGGCCGATGAATACTATGCCATGGGGGAAGAGCTGGGCGACCCTTCTGCCGCCCAGGATGTCGCCACCTAGTGGGTTTGATGCTACCACCTTAGTCTAGAGTCGTGCATGAGTCAGTGTGCTTTCTTTGTGTGGTTTGTTTGTGTGGTGATTTTGAGTCGATTGTTTGCATGGTTTGCATTCTTGTGTCAGTGCATGGTGAGTCTGCATGTGTCTTGTGCAAGCTCGTGTCGTTCCCGAATGAGTGTGAAGCGAGTCGATTCACTCGATGAGTATGGGATCGGTTTTACTTCTATACCCGGATCAGTCACCTATAGGGACTCAGCAGTGATTCCTAGTGAGTCTTTGAGCTGTTTCCTTCCGTTGAGAGTGCCCCTTCGGAGTGACCACCTTTAGCCATAGCAGTTCGCATATCGAGTATATATGGAATGAGCAGGTGCCGATCATCTGGAGTGGAGCATACCCGCGTTTCTTGGCACGGTGACAGATCCGCCAGAGTACCGGAGCAGCCATACCCCTACTCGACGGGGTCGAGTTCCTCCCACCCAGGGAGAATTGATGAGGACATCAAGAGCTTATGGGTTGTATTGTGTGTATTGGCTTATATAGGTGTGTATTATGGGTTGTATTGGCTTGAAGTGTATGTAATTTTTGATTTCTTTCATTTGGGCCATCCTTGTAAGGCTTATATCAAGCCAATGGGCCATTTGTTATGTCAAGTCCAAGGCTAGGTTGCCATTAGTAGAGTCCATTAAGAGTGTTACTTCATATTGGGTCATTTGGTTTCAAATGGGTCATTAAGGCACTTAAGGCCCAAATTGAGTTCCACTCTCTCATGGGCCATCTAAGTGGGAGTGGCCCAAGTCTAGCATGATCTAATGGGAGGCCCTTGGCCCATGAATGGCCTTGGCCCATGAAGGGGGGCGCCCCCTCTTTTGGCTCCATTAGGCTAGGTTGTTTAGTTTTTTTTATTTCCTTCCTTTCTTTGACCACATGTTGCAAAAATTAGGAATTGGCTTCCTTTAAATATTGTATTTTGGAGGTTGGTCATACTTCATCCCAGCCCTTCAATCCACACCCCTAGATCCAAGGGCTGAGGGTGAGTTTGGTTGGCATCCTATATAAGGTTGTATTTTTCATATTGAAGGAATTAATGAAGAAGAAATTAGCATTTTGCCTCCTTGAAGCTTGTGCCTCTCTCCCCTCTCTCCCTGGTGTTCTTCCACCTCCAGCCCATTTCTAGAGTGTAATACCTTCCCTCTTGATCCCCTCCAACTTCTGAAGCAGCTCCGGTGATCGCCGCCGCCGCCGTCTCGCCGCCGACGCGTCTTCACCAACGAATTCGGTTTTCTGTCCACTCTGGACAGACCTCTCTTCTCCGAATTGTCTCTCTCTCTTCCCTCATCTTCTGAAGCTCCAATTTTCAGGGTTGGTTCCCCTCTTGAACCCTTACCTCCACAAAAAATTTCAGGCAAAAATTCGTCCTTTAGATATTTTTAGATTTTCGTCCAAGTTCAAATTTCAGTTCTGTCCAGGTTCTGTCTACTGTTCAACAGTTCTGAGTCTACCTTGTTCGACCCATGTTTTGAATTTTTTTGGGGCTCTAAAAATTACTGAGACTTATGTCCACATATGTCTACCATCATGAATTTTCTTAATTTTTGATAAGGTCTCTAGGTATTTTTCAAAATTCGTACCAGTTCCTGTGAGCAATTTTTCCACAGTGTCCCAGATCCGACCCAGGTCCACTCAAAAAATCCCATAAAATCCATTTCCTATCCAAATCAAAAACCAAAAATAGTCCCGGTTTTCTATCTCAGAGATCTTCAACTTTTCTGAAGAACTCATCTCCATATTCCAAGGTCCTCCCACCGGTCAACGGTGATTTTCAGAGAAGTCAGAACCTGCCCCTGCAGTTCTGGCATGTTTACAGAAAGGGTGTAAATTTCATAAGTCAGATATACGTATCTGATTATTTTTTCTGAAGGGCCCTACGTCGAAGTATTTGGAGTCCTCTTTCCAACGGCGCCGAGCTCGTTGCATTCCGACGACGGGGTTGATCACAGCAGCCGATCTCGCCGGACAACGCGCGAGAAGACAGCAAGTGCAGACTTGTGGCCGGTTTCCCGCGAGCGTCGTCCGAGGGCCGCCCGGCGTCCGGCGGTCGTTCCAGCAACTCGCCATCCTAGGGGAGCGCTTCCCAAGTGTACCCACACCAGAGGAGGCATCAGGTCCCACACGACCCCTCCGGTCCACACGTGGGCCCCACTAGCACGAGTACGCGCGAAGCCGAAGCCGTGCCCGGAAACCGCCCGTCAACCCGGAATTGGTCCTCCCGGGCCCCCTTGTGTCGCCCGTTACCTCCCTGCGTGGAGTGGGCTTACTTGTATTGCTGTAATCTTAATGTATTAAGTTCCCGGGAGTACGAGTTTCGGCCGGGTGCCATCTTCGCCACGCCGAGCGCGTGGAGGTATCGTATTCGCTCCTTGCTTGGCATTCCGCTTATTTCTATATATGCTTGTTTATGCCGCTGCTAGAGAGCATGTGTAGGGTTACCTAGCTCGCTTTTAATTTATAATATCACTGCTGCGAGAGAGAGCGAAGCCGTCCCGTGACCCGATCCGGGCGCAAAAGAGAGCCGACCACCCTAGCTCATTGCCGGTTTCTCAACCGCGCACATCCGACGCTTCCCTCGTTAAGGGACGATCGCGAGCTTGTCGTGTCCGTGGTCCCGTCCCGCATCATCTCCTTCGCCCGATCTCCTCCAACAGTGGACCCAAGCCCTTGCAGCAAGGTTGTGAGTCCGGCCTCCTCTCGAACATTGACGGCCATTGTGGGGGAATGCAGTTGTCAGAACAGTGGAGGCCGCGAGCCCTCTTGTTGTGCCGACATACACCTGGGGAGAATGTGGTTGTCGGAATAGCGATGACCCTAGTTGCTCTCTGCAATGGCAATGCGACAGCGAGTGCGAGGTAGAGGGAGGTCTTAACTCCGTTCAACGGAGGCTGCCAGTGTGGCTTGCAGGAGGTGGGAGAGTGCTGTCCTCCCTCTCGTCACTCTCCGATGTTCATAGTTGTCAAGGCGACAAGGCGAACTTGGGGTCCTCGAGTGCCTAAGCGCTTAGGCACCTACCTAAGCGGCGCTTAGGCGTCAAGTTCATAAAAAATATCATCACTAATATATATGTAATTTTTTTATATAAATTAATCATGATTATTACAAATATGGGAAACAACACTAGTATGAACATAGAAATAAAAATTAATAGAAATGACATTGCAATAAAATATCAAAATTTATTTTGAGATAAAATTAACAATAAAAATTGGACTTTCATAATAAATAAAATACTAGCACGATGTTTGCCAATTTCTTCCAAAAATATACAAATTATACTCAAAACAACGTACATATAATATAAAGCAGATACGAAAAGAAAAAGACATCTCCCATTATCATTTATCACATACAATCAATAATAAAGTAAACAAACACATAACTAGGGAAGTACCATAGATGACCACTATAAAAAAAATAAGACATACAAAATTCAAATTAAAATTTAAAATACTTTATTAACAAATTAACCCCATTATTAATTGGAAAGGGGAGAAGGCAAGATAGAGAGAGAGAGACTGAGAGAGATAGTTGTGAACTGTGTGTGTGTGAGAGAGAGAGAGAGAGGAGGAAGGGTGGGGGAAAGAGAGAGAAGGGGGCAAGGGGAGAGAAGAGATATACAGACAGAGAGAGGGGGCAGGAGAGAGAGAGAGGGTGGGTCTCACTGTGAGTGTGAGAGAGAAATAGAGAGAGAGTGTTAGAGTGTGGAGTCCGAACGCGCCATCGTGCGCCCTCGCACGCGGTTCGACCTGCGCGGTCAGGTCGCGGGGTTCGACCTGCCCGGTCAGGTCGCGAGAGTCAAGGGGGCAGCGCCCCTTGCGGGGGTTTCCGGGGGCGGAGCCCCCAGAAGAAAATTTCTATTTATAACAGGAGAGAAGAGGGAGAGAGAGATGAAGATAGAAGGGGGCCGCCTAGGCGCCACTTTGGGCGCCTAGGCCGCCCAAGCGGTGCCTAGGCGGCGCCTTTTTCAAGTCCAACAAGGCGTGGGGGCGCCTAGGCTTCGCGAAACCGCCTTCCCTCGGCGGGCTCCTTGACAACTATAAGCGGCGCCTAGGCGGGCTCCTTGACAACTATGCCGGTGTTGCGGAAGCCCAGTCTGCCTTCGGCACAGGGTGGAAGGCAACTTCCAGGCGGGATTGGATATCCATGATGCTCCCATAGGGGGTTCTCTGCCGGACAAGGAGGTCATCCAACCGAGAGCTGCTGAAGGGGGGGGGGGGCTTGGGTTACTGCCCTCCACGGGCTCGGAAGACCTTGCTGCTCTCTTCAAGAGGCTTCTTTTTATAGTGCTAGAGACCCAAGAGGATGATATCATCTTTGATATGCTTGATGCTTACTAGGAGGAATGGCCAGCTGAGATGATTCTAGGGAGCCCCTAATGCGGAGAGGGGGTTTCCTGTGCGATCATTGAACAGGACAATGACGGGAGGAGGAGGAGGTGGAGGGGCTGGGGAGAGAGGAGGTTAAGGAAATGGTCAGGGTAGTGGAGAAACTGACAGAGACGTAGACTAGAGAGCTGATGGAGAAGTTCGGGTGTCTTTCACTAGGCTCAAGGGGGGACATCAGAGAGTTATTTAGGAAGATACAAAAAAGTTGACTCATTTCTATAGTGAGGGAGGTGAAAGGGGGGGGGATCTTAAAAAATGAGTGAAGAAAGGAAGGAGGACGGATTGGGGATGGAGGGTGGTCAGGGGGAGGTGGAGGTGGGGAACTAGTTTGATTCCCAATGAGGATTGTGTCATGGAACATTAGGGTGGTCTGTGGTAGGGAGAAGAGGATGGTGGTGAAGGACCTCGTTAAGAGGTGAAAAATAGATATCTTGTACTTACAAGAGTCTAAATGTGAGGGGGATGGGGAGATCATCATGAGAGAGATAGGGGGCTCAAGATTGACTAGTGTGGCATTCTCGGCTCAAGGGAGAGTAAGGGATATTGTAGTGTTGTGGAATGAGTTTGAGGTGGAGGAGGTGGGGGAATTCAGACACATCAGTAGAGGGGCTATTTCACTCTTCTTCCGTAGTATCAGGGATGGTTTCTTATGGGACTTTATTGGAGTGTATGGCCTGTAGAACAGGGATGGCAAGAAAGCACTATGGGAGGACCTTCTTCGTTTCCACACCAGCTCGGCTGTCCATGGTGTGTAGGGGGAGATTTCAATGCCGTGGTCTCACTGCTCGATAGGTCAGGCGACTCCCCTCTCTTAGGTGAAATGGAGGATTTCAAGGGCTTTATTTCTGAGGCAACACTGATTGAGGTCCACATCTCCAATGCCCACTTTACTTGGTCTAGTATGAGAGTAGACCCAACATAGTCCAGGCTTGACGATCACTTCCCACACCCGGAGGGGAGGCCCTTACCTTGGCCAGACTTGTCTTTTAGACCATAAGCCCATTTTGCTCAAGATTTTCAGTAGGCAAAGGAGGAAAGCACAATTCATGCTAGAAATATACTGCCTCAAAGAAGAAGATTTTCTAGACACTGTTAGAAGAGTGTGGGCTACACAGAGGCAGGAGGGATCTGCTATGGCCACTCTGGTCGGCAAACTTAAGCACTTAGCACAATAACTGACCAAATGAGGAGCATGCAAAACTCTCCCTAGGTAAGCAACGAAGGACAGTATCTTATTACGGTTGGAGGGTTCTTGATGCTTTGGAGGAGGCAAGTCTTATGGATGAACTAGATTTAATTCAGCTTGATAGACTTAAGGTTGAGTATGTAGACGTCCTTATGAAAGAGGAAATCTACTGGAAGCAGAGGTCAAGGGAAAGGTGGATCAAAGAGGGGGACAGGAACACATCCTACTTTCACAGGGTTGCATCAAGAAGAAGAAGGCTTAACCACATCAAATGCATTAGGGATGGTAAGGGATGGTAATCAACTCATTATTGATCCGCAAAACATGGAGAGGCATGTCACAATTCTATGCGAGGCTTTTCACTAAGGAAGAGCCAGTTTGACCGTCCATTGTACATGATCTTCTCCCCCGTCTTACAGTATCAGATAGTAGGAGTCTCTCTTGCCTTTTTGACGAGGATGAGGTAAAGAAGGTTGTCTTTTCCCTCGTAGGGACAAAGCTCCCGAACTAGATGGCTTCCCACTTGTGTTCTATCAGCATGGCTGGGATGTCATTAAGGGAGACATGTTTCGAGCGATATGAGAGTTCTAGGAAGGCAGGGCTCACTTGAGAGACATCAACAAGACTATGTTTATCTTCATCTGTAAGAAGAATGGAGTTGAGAGCTTGAGAGATTATAGACTCATTAGCTTGTTGAATGGGATTTAACAAATAATCACTACACTGCTGGCTATGAGGCTTGATTGTGTCATGGACAAAGTGGTTAGCGGTTATCAAGGGGCCTACATTAGAGGACGTATCATTTAGGAGAATTTTTTGGTTGCACACGAATGCTTATATGCTTTGAAGGAACATAGGAGGAAAGGGTTGGTGTGCTTTGAAAAAACTTATGATCGGGTTAACTGGTAGTGTCTGTTTGATGTCCTTAGCAAGATGGGTTTTGACCAAAAGTGGGTCAACTGAATCAGGGCTTGTCTCTAATCATCCACATTTGTGGTCCTCATCAGTGGGAAATCGTCAACTTAACCTGGACATCGTCATTCGGAAGGAACCTTAAGTTAGAGGAGATTGATCAACTTCAAGACCTCTTATGCTTGCTTTATGACTTTGCACCGTAGCCTGACAGAGAGGATTAGTGGTGGTGGAGGTGGGAGAAGGAGGGCTCCTTCTTAGTTAGGTCGGCCTTCACCCTCATTTCTGATGGAGGGATGTGTCATCGCTTTGCCTCGCAGATTTGGTCTCCCAAGATCCTCTGAAGGTGAAGATTTTGGATTGGAGGATTTCCTATGGGTGGCCATCGATGTGTGATAGGCTTGCTCCTTTCATACAACATCTTCGCATCACTTGTTACCTGTGCGGACAGGAGGGGGCCATGGATCACCTTTTTGTAGGATCCTCTTACTCACAAGATGTTTAGCGGACATCAGTAGCAGGACGCATGGTACTATTGGTTTGCATAGAAGTGTACAATAGTCAACAGCTGATTGGGCACTAGGACAGAAGGTGGATCCTGAAAGGAGATAGACTTTCCTGGTGGATTATTCTTCATGCTACTCTGTGGGCATTGTGGGGGGGGGGACCATAGAATTTTCAGAAGGGACGCTAGGGCTATGGAGAGCTTGGTCTCTTTTATTTGTGAGAAAGTGAGAGAATCGTCGGAGCTCCTTTGTAATGTGAACCCACATAACTTTCCTATTTTTGTTTTGCTGGGGAGTTAATGTATGTTACACCGCCTTGGAGTGGGTTTTTTTTTGTTTTTGCTGTATAGGGGATTTTTTTGAACACATTGACTACACTTGTACATTCCTCTTTTTTTTTTTTAATACAATAGTGGTACCAACCGCTTCCACTTTTTTAAAAAATATAGGTATATGTTGAAGATTTGCGAATATCAAATTTTTTATTAACTAAAGATAGAACTTATATGTAGAAAATGTATAGTAGTTCTGTTGAAATGTACTTAGTTATATAAAGTAGGCTTTGCCTAGGCGCCGCACTTTGTCGCCTAAGCAGTATGGCGGTGGGCCACCGCCTTGGTCGCCTTTACCACCATGCCTAAGACCAGTTGTTCAACTCTCTTAATACAATTTCCCATATCATCCCACATCTCCATTGGCTCTGCTTTGAATTTTAAATTACCTTTCTCTACAAACTTCTTGCTAATACCTTCACCCCCTCCTCATCTATTTTCCACCATGACAACTTGAGTTCTCCCCAGTTGGTTTTGTGCATTTTCTGTGCTTTACCATAGTCATCTAATACAATAGGGACAACCCTTTTTAGAAGGTGACAAAAATGTCACGATTTGCAGCAGAATGGGTTACAAACCCTAGGAGACGCACAAAAGGAACCAAAGATCAGGCCCACAGAGGAGGGCCGGAGACCACTTTGAAAAAGAAGTTACAGTGGAAACAACACAAAATTAATCCCCCCATAACAGAAAGACACAACCCCCTAATCTACTGAGGAAGTAGACCAGGACAGAACAATTTTTTTTTGAATGAACTTCTTCCACAGGTTGACTCTCCGTAAGGAAGAATCCTCAGGGATAAGTATTCCAGCCACCTTGAACCAGTCTTCCTTCCCCCGTATCGCATTTCTAAGAATGTCGGAAGATGAGCTACATTTATTCTTGAACTTTCTTGAGTTCTTCTCATTCCAAATAGCCCAAAACACAGCCAGGAGCAAGAGAATTTATTCCTCCTTCCGACTCCACAGGGACGTACGGAAGGCCACCACTTCATCTGGTCAGCAGTATCTAGGTTTCCTTGCCATTGGACATGTAATGCTTTACAGAGATTATTCACCGAATGTTGATAATTCCACAATTACAAAAAAGATGATCCAAGTTCTCCTCACAAATGCCACAGAATACAATACGGACAACCTTGCAATCTATGCAAATTATTCTATTATTCTTCTTTACAAGAAAAGCTAACTTTGGCTTTTCTTTGATCTGCTCCTACAAATTACTGAATGTTCCTTCCTGTCCTTGGAAAGTATTCATTGATTAAATTATGTTGTACCACTAGTTGTCAATATTCCCTATTTTGGTGGTTTTTTTGTTGATTATATCAATTCACAATCTAATGCTTCATTCTTGTCAGTCGTAAGAAAATAGTTTCTAAATCAGATTGCTTTATTACGATTCCAAAAAAGGGGGCAAAAGTCAGATTATTGCACTAAGATCAAAGAATTATATATATCCATGTGGACGATTGCAACCGTTCCTCTGTGATTAAAGAATGGAGATGTTTTAGGTTTGTGATTGTAAGACTTGTTCTTGTTGTAATAGGGACACTGATAAGATGGTATTTGATCGTCTGCAGAAAGAATTTGAGGCTGCGCGAGCTGCTCAGACTGAAGGTCACCCTACTGATTTTGTTGATTCCTTGTGTGTGTTTTGGTTATTCTTATTTTAGCTTTCAGAGGCCTTGAGAAACATAGTTTGTGTCTGTTGGGTAATTCTATCTGTCTTATTTCCTTTGATAGGTCACATATGTTCTTTATTAAATGTTAGGTGTACATTGGTGGCTCTGCTTAGATCTTTTAATGTGCAGGAAGGAAAGGATAATTAGTTAACTATTTGCATAGAAAGTTGAAAATGTGTACAATGATGGATAGAGGAAAAACAGATCATGTAAGAGGCATATAGTTTGTTACAACTTTACCACAACTCATACTGAAGGATATGTCATCAGTATGGTAGTAACGAAGACGCACAATGCTTCCTTGTTGCCATACTACCGTCTTGTTTCCCTCTTTCCCTTGCTCGATGTTTGTCAGCATTTTATTTTTTTCCAACATTTTGTTGTTGCCCTTTTCCATGGGAAGAAAGGACCTCACCATAAAGTGTACTTATACGCTACTGTGTGCAATGTTAGAATAACAATAAGGCAGGCTATGATGATGTGATTTCTTAATTCCTGTGTTTATCACTCATTGGGCAGTCAATAATAGGACAGTGGGAATATTCACAAACTGCCACTGTTTGTTTTGGCATCCTGCTGATTTGCTTTGCTGAGTTGTGTATGAAAATGTTATTTGGCATCAGAGTACCTGCATTTTATATCATTTTTCTGCTTTTGTGTTCCTTAAACCATTTTCTCTGTAGTCATTTCCTCTCTTGTTGCCAATATACAAGGATATATTATAACTTAAAAGCCACAAAGGGGTATAGGATATTCGATATGCTTCCTAGAAGAAGGGTAGAAAATCTGACAGTTGACATTTTGTGTACTCCCTACTCAGCTATTCAAGTAAATAGAATGACGTATAAAACTGAAAACTCACTCTTTGATGCATCATAGGGAAATGTTCACGTACCATTATAGAGTCCTTTTTTTTTGTCCCCCAAGTGTTCTAATTAGATCATGAGGCCATGGTGACATCTATAAATTTTGGTCCATATGATGCCTCTAATGCTGGAAGAGCCTATATCAGTAAAATAAATGAAAGTTTGGGCTCTACTCTGTTATCAAAAGTGCCTCAGCGAAGGCCTCTGGCACCACTTGGGATGCATTGGCCCTGTTGGCCCGCCTCGGCGCACCCCGGCCCAGGCCTATGAGCCCGATAACAGGATCTGCGGCTGAGCGCCTATAAAAAGCCTTCTTCCCTTTTCTTTCTCTCTCCCCGATCGTAACCCTAGTCTCCCCCCTCTCTCACGTCTCCTCCCTCTCTTGTGCGAACGGTATCAGCGAGCGACTCTTGTGGCAGACGGCGGCCTTGCGGATGACGGCGAGCGGCGCGATGGACGGCGGCGAGCGGTAGGTCTTTCCTGTCTTCTCCCTCTCGCATCTCCCCCTTTCTCCTCTCCCCAATCGACCCCTATTGTCTTCCCTCTCTCTCTCTCTCTCACACACACACACACACACACACATACACAGAGAGAGAGAGAGAGAGGCCGAGCCCCTCTCTCACCCTCCGTTACACTATCTCTATCTCTCTCACACATAGGAGGAGGGGCTGAGCCCCTCTCTCACTCTCTGTCTCTGTCTCTGACTTTCTATCTCTCTCTCTCTCACACACACACACAGAGGATCGATCCTCTTTCTTACTCTCCATCTACTCTCTCTCAGACACACACACACACACACACACACACATAGATATACATACAGAGGGGCCAAGCCCCTCTCTCACTCTCCCTCCCTCTCTCTCGTACACACACAGGCCGAGCCCCTCTCACTCTCTGTCACTCTCTCCCTCTCTCTCACCCACGCATTGAGAGGCCCTGAGGCCCTCTCTCTTTCTTACACACACTCTCTGTCTCACCCTCTCTCTCTCTCTCTCTCACACACACACACACACACACACACACACACACACACACATACAGAGTCACAGACAAAGAGGGGCCGAGCCCCCTCTCTTTCTGTCTCACTCTCACTCTCTTTCACACTCTCTCTCTCTCTCTTTAATCGTATTATCATGCCTGTATGCTACAGGGGAACACTAAAGCATTTGTTTGGGCAACAAGGAGCTTAAACAGTTAATTGAATTTTTTTTTAAAATTTGTCTACTTTTTTGTTTAAAGTTGTTTAGATTAATTTTATTTAAATTTGTTTGATTTTAAGAATGAATGAATTTAGGAAGTTTATTGATTTTATCTATGTATTTTTTATGATATTTATACATATATTTATACTTTTAAATTATATATATTATTTTAATAAAATATCGCCTCAAATGCTTAGGCCATTGCTTAGGCGTTTGAGGTTGGAGTCCAAGGATGACAGTATCGGTTTCGGTCTCGGTTGAAACCGGTTGAAACATGTTCAAAACATTCAAAAAAATTCAGAAAAATATAAAAATCAGAAAAATCAGAAAAAGTAGAAAAATTATTTGACATGCATTTCAGTGTGCATAAATTGGATTAAGTGTTAGAAGTAGATATTGGACATAAACTAATATTCTTGAGTACATATTAAACATGAAGTAGGTTCAAGCAGTACAGTAAACATTACAAACATTGTAAATGTTACAGAAATTAAATGATCCCTACCCAAATGATGATGCACTAATATGGATAATAGCTGGAAGAACCTTCTCCCTCATCGTCTGGCTTCTACTATTGATACCCATAAAAAGGCTGCATATATTCTGTATACTCACTGTAATCAAACAATGATGCAGCCAAGTCGTGCATCCCTCTTTGGATCCCTCTTGGAGTATAAGGTTGTTGGCTTGATTGGAATCCAGAATCAGCATAAGAAGCGGAATCTTGAGGATTAAAAGAGGATGCTGATCCATAACTGTCACTGGCTGGAACTGGATGGAATTAAAATTCTGGTTGATGACCCCACCCATAACTGCTACTGGCTGGAACTGGATGGCATATTGGTTCTGTGAATCATATCTTCCTTCACTATGACTATCTCTGCCCGTGTCAGCGTGGAAGGAGGAAGATACATGCCACTGCCAAATAGTAGCACCTGCAGTTGCACTGGGATTATCACTTGGTGCATCATCACCATAAGAAACCAATCGCCTTATAGCCTTTAGCTCTGTTTTTTTTAGGTGTGACTTGATCCTTCTCTTTTTTGCCCAGAAGGTACTGGCACATTTCCTTTGCCACCTGTCGGGGACATCTATCGCTTTGCTTGACCTCTCCTTTTATCCCTGCCAAATGCTACTTTCCTTTAGTAATTTTGTCATGTATTTCCTTACCACAATAATTACATTTGACTTTTCTTCTTCCAACATCAACTAACGTGAGGTGGGCCCACCACGGATCGTCCTATCCTTGATGCTCCTAACCTTATTCACGTCTAGTCATGATGCTGCATTAAGACAATTGTTGGCCACATAATATATTTAAATATGGGGGGTTCTTTTTGGAAAGAAATATTTTATATAAGGGTTTCTTCCGTGGGTGCGCATCGTATCAGACGATTCGGGTTCGGGTGCTGAACTTTTCCCCATTGACCGCAGTCAGTGTTGATTTACATTGGCCTAACGTCCGGACACCTTTGTTTATCTGTCAAAGAAAACCTTAAAATCCCTTCTATATGTTCTGATGTTGAGGGCATGCTTGCCTATAGGGCTCAGATTTAGCTTTCACTCACCATCGAAGAATTAATGGGATTAGGGTTTCGTCAAAGCCGCGAGGTTAACCGAGAAAACCCTATGATTTGAGGACATAGTCATAATTTTGCGAGAGCGGTGGGCGTTTTCGAAGTATTGGGAAGTTTCCTGGATCCTAAGGGTATTTTGATAATTTTAAATTTTTAGGGATATTTTGGTAATTTTATCAGGTCATGGGTATTTATGAAATTTCTTGGTTGGAAAGAAGGCAAGATTCCTGACTTCCCGAGGCACTGAGACCATTTATGGAGGGTTTTGGAGTTTACATGGCCATTTCTAGGTTATAGGGGCATTTTGGTAATTTTAACAGACTCTCCGTGGACCTAGGTCTGAGGTGGCGCTCAAGTGTAGGACTGAGCTGACAATGTCCTTAAGCGGGAGGAGCAACGAGGGCCTTCATAGAAGGTGCACACACGTCGATTTGCAAAGGGAGGGGCATGTATACAATTTCTCGAAAGTCGGGGGTTTTCTTATAATTTTGTCTTGATCGGTGTGCAAAGAAAATCTGCAGAGTACATTGAATATATTTAGGGCTCGAGTGGGTACAAGCGTTGTCGGCGAGTTGTCGACTGTACATCAAAGAGATCTGCACTAACGCGGGGAGTAGGGGCGTAGCCCCAATTACAAAAGATTGCAAGATGAAACTGCAAACGACATGACTTATGTTTCTCGTAGTCCTAGGGAGGACATTTTCATAATTCTCCCATTATAGGGACATAATTACATAATTTAGCCGTCCTGAGGGCGTAGAAACTTACAAACATAGCCTGCAAAGGGGCATAATTATAAACATAGCCCTTGGGGGCATAAATACAAGACTCGGGGATCACCTACCCCTCAAGGGTCAAAACAACGAATAGTCTTCTTCTCAAATGCGCAGGTGTCCTTGATCTCTCGTAGATGTTTCGTGTCTCGTAGATGCTGGATGCCTCCTTCTGGACCTTCGGGGGTCTATTTATAAAAAGTGGGGGGCTACCCAGAGGTGTTTGAACCTGCACGGGGTGAACGGGATAAAAATGACCCTGGGAGGGTCTTTTTTCGTGAGAGAGGGGGGCGGGCGGGGGGGGGGGGGGGTCGAATGACCACGGGGACCCCACCCGGGGTCGAATGACCCCGGTCAGACCCGGGGGGGACCTGCCCGGGGTCATTCGACCGGGGGGGGGGGTCGTTCGACCCCGGGCAGGGTCCACCAGGGTCGTGCGATCCCGAGCAAGTCCCCCAGGCGGCGTGCGACCTTGGGCGGGTCCGCCTGGTCGCGTGCGGATCCCCTCGGGTTCGGGTGATCCCGGACGGGTCCACTCGATCCCGGTCGGGTCTCCCGCGCCTATTCCTTTGTATAGACCCATGTTTTTGGGGTTTTTCAGCCCTATTCTCGCAGCACGCTACGTGGAGAGAGGAGGGAGCGCTCTCCTTGTTCGTTTGTCGTCTTCCTCGCGTCGTGGGCCGAAACACCCGAAACCGGGCGAAATTGGATTCGGTTTCACCCGAAACAATAAAAAAGTATTTTTTTAAAGTTTCGGACCTGCTACAGTGAGCAGGCCCTGTTTTGTATCAGGCAAGTCCGAAACCGATACATTTCGGCCAAAATGTATCAGCCGAAATGTATCGGTTTCGGCCGTTGCTGCCATCCAAAGTCGTCTCTCGCCTCGGACTACATAGGTTCTACTTTCTTAAAGTGATCTTCTTACATTTATCTTGTGTTCTAGATTTTCATTATTCTCAAGAATGCCTCTGCGAGAGAGCCTTTGTTGCTTTTGTATTTTTGTAGATAGTTTTTTGCATATATACCCCTACTAGAAGTTGTGTGAAAATCTATCCTGCATTTGCATTTGCATGTATACCCTCCATACATGAACTTAATGTCATGTATGCCTTTTTGATAAACTTCCGTCAAAATATCCACAGAATATTCTGTCTTCTTCTTCATCTCTCCTTAAGAGGTTTTAATAGTGTCTTAACAGAAAGTGCCCATAAGGGCATATGTGGCAATAAATTCATGTATGGAGGGTATTCATGCACATGCAAATGCAGGATAGATTTTCACACAATTTCACTTCTAAGAGGGGTATATGTGGAAAAACCCTTTTGTATAACCTTTAATCTGAATCCCTCCCCCCTCCCCCCTATTTTTTTTCTTTGAATGGGAATGGGAGTAGGTGGGTTTACTATATTGTGTTGACTTGGCATAGCTTCTCTCTGAGGAAAAATGTCAGGGCTTGTTTCAGAACTTGTTTATTGCAGATTCATGATTGGCATTAGGGATGCAACTTGGAAGGTGGGTTGGGCGGAGGATTAGTTTGGTCCAACCCAAATTTGGATCAGTCAAATTCAACTCAGCCATAGTCGTTTCAAGTCCAGCTTGAGTTGGAATGACTGATTTTGGACAATGTCATGTTGGCCCCAGCTACTTCTACAATAACTTAATATACTCACATATGTGTTATATACATATATATGTGCATTTTATACATATCTACATACTTATTACAGACAATTTATAATAAGATACAGAGTGGACCTTGGGCTAAGTTTATAGATTGGGTCAGTTGGACTGAACAGAAAGTGTACTGGCTGAGAACTGCCCATACGAAAAACTATCTGCCATTGTGCTTGGATGCGCCCTTTGTTTTTCATCTTACACTGTATCTGGTTTTAGCATATATCCACTTTATGATTGTCTTACACTTTATCTAAAATTTCTAGTTTGCATTAAGATTTCATTCCAAGATTTCTAGTTTGTGTTAAGAGTCTATCCCTTTTCGCAAGCCTTGTGAAGCCAAAGGTTAATACAGATTTACCACAGCCGTACCTGCACTTTGTCGGGAAAGTCCAGTGTTTCATTAGACTTTCCCATCTTGGTTAGGTGTAATCAGAGGCATCAAAATACTTTTAGATTTAGGGTATGTGTTGTCATTGGGTTCCTGACTGGAAATTGCCTTTTCTGTAGAGGTGTCTCTGGAGGGAGAGCAATGGAATGATGGTTTATTGGCGACAATTCGAGAAAGGGTACACTTTTTAGTTATTTGATTTTGTGATCTGCATTGCTGTTGTATGTTTCATTTTGGTGCTTCCTTATGCATCATTTTTGGGGGGGGGGGATTTGCTGGCTGTTTAGATGGTACCATCACTTGTAATATGTCTTATATCCTTTTTAAAAATTTTCCTATGCTGAATATATGCTTTTCTTGTTCTTCCTTGGGGACTTTAATTCAACTTTAATGGTAACAAGTCTGGTCCTTCTTTGTTATCTTTAGCAAAACAACTAAAATCTAATGCCTTATCCACTATAAAATGGTGTTATGAAAGCTGTCTGATGCCTTTTCCTATTGGATTTGAATTGTACAAATGAAGTATTGAACCAAGATTGTTACTAATTTGTTGGTATTCTGTAGACCAGGTTCACATGGAAGCTGATAGAAAAGCGATGGCGGGCCAGGAAAGCATGCCACCTGATCCTCATTTCCAAGGAAAAATTACATACAGAGTTGGAAATAAGGTACCTTATTTCAAAGCTTTATTTATTTATTTATTGGCAGTTTTATGCATCATATGTGACTATATCTTGTTTAGTGTTTATCATACCTGGTTACGCATATCAATAGTTGGAGGAAAATGTTACTGCCAATTTATAAAATTTTCATTTTTATCTGTTCCATGAGAAACCATTCTCTAGGGGCCTTATTAATTGTTTTTTTGTGGAGGCATGGATGGCAATGTCGGTTTCGGACTCGGTTTCGGCCGAGTCCGAAACCGAAACGACTCGGTTTCGGTCGAAACCGCCCGAAACCCAGTGAAAAGGTTCAAAAAAACATCAAAATAAGTCTAAAAAATCAGAAATAAATTGAAAAAAATAAATAAATAATCACATAAAAAAATCAGAAAATTCATTAGACATGCATTTGACTGTAAAGAAATTGGATTAAGTGCAATAAACATGAAGTAGGCATTGAAGTTCAAATATTGAACATGTTAAACTAATATTCTTGAGTACATACTAAGCATGAAGTAGGTTCAAGCAGTACAATAAATCTAATTAGACACAGTAAATGTTACAGAAATTAAATGATCCTTACCTAAATGATGATGCACTAATATAGATAATAACTAGATCATTCTCCCTCATTGTCTGGCTTTTGATGTTGATACCTATAAGAAGGTTGCATGTATTGTGTATATTCACTATAACCAAATAATGAGATAGTCAAGTCCTACATCCCTCTTTGGATCCCTCTTGGAGTGTAAGGTTATTGGCTTGATTCGAATCCAGAATCAGCGTAAGAATATTGAAGATGAGAAGAGGAACTGGATGGAACTGGAATTCTGGTTCAAGACTCCACCCATAAATGGCTACTTCCTATTGGCCACCTCCATAACCTGATGGATGCCCATACTGGCTCTGTGAATCATATCCTCGCTCACTATGACTGTATCCGCGGCCTGTGTCTGCGTGGAAGGAGGAAGTACCACCATATGTGCCACTGCCAGTAGTAGCACCTGCAACACCTGTAGCACCTGTAGCTGCACTGGGATGATGATGGAACCATAAGAAACCAGTCGCCTTTTAGCCTTTGGAGATGTTTTTTTTTTGTTTTGGTGTGATTTTTTCAGTCACCTTTGAAATGAGTCCTTTTCCACTTTACGTGTGCCTCACATAAATCTGTTTCAACTATTCAGTTCTCTCAAACATCCCATGCACTGATGTACTTCTTCTTAAGGATGGAGGTGGCTTGACCATTTTAGGAGTGACTGGCCTGCTGTCTGATTCTGAGTGTCTAGCTGGCTCGGTTTCAGACTGCTCCTCAGTGTCATGAACAAACAAAGCTGGGTCCCTTCTCTGGTGCGCATGAATCTCTCTGGCCCTCTTTGTTGCTCTTTTGAATTATGAATCTCTTGGCTCATCTTCATCAAGTATGTCCTCTGTCCATGTTCTATCATCAACATCAAAAACAGGTTCATCAACTTGCTCTCGTGTCTCCACCCAAGACTACAAGGGATTCTCATCATCAAATAAAGCGTCCACATCAATTTCTGGAGTTGCATCCTCTGCGACGTGTTTGTCCCTCAACTATTGTCTTAACTTCATGTTTTTTATTCTCAGTCTCATATTGTAGTGGCAGTAAACCAATTTTTCTAACCGTTCAGCCTTTAGCCGATTGCGAACCTTTGAGTGTATAAGGCTGAACGTGCTCCAATTTCTTTCACATTGGCTTGCCGATGTTGTTTGACTGAGCACCCTAATTGCAATGAAAGCCAATGCATTACTATCCACATCTCGGTTGTTTACTATTATCCACCAGTCAGCTGTTCCACCAACCATAAACAAATAAATGTAAGATGTACTAATACATATTGAGGTTAAGAAAGTACAAAAATAAAATATACCTGGGCTCACTCTTCCCACAGCGTATTGCAATTGGGAGTCAGAATATGTCCCAGTCCTCATTCTATAATAGTTCATCTACAAAGATAAAGTAATAGATTAACATAATGACTTAAGTAAATTCTATACATCTTATTGATAAAATCAATAAAGGCCAACCTCTACTTCGGCCTTAAGTCTCTTTTCTGGTGTCCTTGATTAACAACCAATGACTTTTAAAGTGCCTTGAAGCACCTTGCTATCAACATGTGCATTGACATCGTACATAAATCGAGGGTTGAGGAAATAACCTGCATTTTTTGTGTATAGTTAACTAAATGTTAGATATAAAAGAACCTAGGGCGAGTTTGATAAACGGTTAAAGTCGACAGGGATGTGATATCCTGGGCGGGTGACTTGCTCAAATTAAGAGACAGAATGGCTCATTCGAGGTCGACCTATAGGCATTACCCCCCTGGAGGTCGACCTGCCATTGGCATACCCTGGGCAGGTCGACCTGGGACCTGGGCAGGTCGACCTGCCCAGGTTCCCTAAAGCTGCTGGGAACCTACCCAGGTCGACCTGCCCAGGTCCCAGGTCTACCTGCCCAGGTTCCCAGGGCTGCTAGGACCTATCCCCTCATTCCCCTCGGACCTAGGTAGTCAAATCTAATGTGTTTATCCTAACCGTGTTACTCTAATCTATCCCTGCGCTTATCCTAACCGTGTTACTCTAACCTGTAGTCAAACTCGCCCCTAAAGAACAATGTTTCATTACAATTAATCACTCACCAGCTGCATGCAAGTTGTGGTGTAATGTGTTTGTTGCACCCGCATTTATTTCACAAATTTTTGAAGTATTATCCTCGTTTCAGCGAGGTCTTTTATTCGGCATACTGCCGCCCTATGAAGCATTCCATATGGAACTTTATGTTTGGTGTATCGCCATCCCACGGGACATTTCCCTATTGTAGGGCTTCATAGCCCACGTATTTCTATGAAATATAAACCCTCGTATTGATCGAGGCCAATATACGACGTGTCGTCGTACCCGGCGTATCGCCGTTCCATGGAATATTACTACGCGGGATTCAACATTCAGCGTATCGCCGTCCCGCAAGATGCTTCCACACTTCAGAGCGTCAGAGCCCGTACACTTCTACAAGCTATAGACCCCTCGCAGCAAACAAGGCGGTCTAGAGCCGGGTCAAACCCACCGCGATTGTCAGGATCGCGTGGTCCCGGGGAAGAAGATCAAAGGGATGGAATTTCCCTTCTCCGAGCATACAATTATGTACGAGAGAAGGCGCCTACAAGAAAAAAAAAGAGTGCAAAAGGGACGTCTATGCACCTCAAACGGAGCCTAGCACGCGTGTACCACGCTGTCCCGACAAGCACGGATCTCCCTCTTGTGGCCTACGGCGCGAGGAAGACAACAACGAACAAAAGGAGGCGCTTTTCCTTCTCCACACGGGGCTGCTGCGCAGAAAACGACAAGCGAAGACGGCGGGGGGGCCCTTTTTATTAGAAAAATCCCTGGAGCAGACCCGCGCGGGGCGGGGGAGACCCGTACGGGGTCGGAACACCCCGTGTGGGGGCGCGCGCAGGCGGGCAGGGCCCGCCCGGGGTCGCGAGGGCCCGGGCGGACTCGCTTGGGGTCGCGCGGCCCTGGGAGGGACCTGCCCGGGGTCAGACGACCCCGGGCGGACCTGCCCGGGGTGGCCCACCTCGGGCAGGTCCCTCCCGGGGCCGGCCCACACCGGGCGGGTCGCACTCGGGCCTGCCTGGGGTCAACCGACCCCGGGTAGGTCCCGCGACCCCTGGGCGTCCCATTTTCGCGCAGAAAAAAAAAAGGAAAAAAGGGGAAAAAAGGACTTCCCCGGGGTCATTTTCACCCCATTCATTCCGTACGGGTCCAAATGACCCTGGGGAGGTTCCTACTTCTATAAATAGACCTCCAGGGTCCAGAAGGAGGGACATCGAGATCCAAACACAGACTCCAACCTACGGAGCACACTTGGAGCATTCAGTGTTCGTTTGTTCGTTTGTTCTGACCCGTGAGGGGTAAGTCCCCGGGTCTTGTGTATATGTCCCTATGAGGGTATTTTTGTAATTTTGCCCCTCAGTGGGTCATGTTGTAAGTTTCTACGTCCCGGGGTGACAAATATGTAGTTCCACCCATATAATAGGGGAATCACGGAAACGTCCTTCCCAGGGCCCGAGAAACAAAAATATCATGTTCTTTACAGTTATACCCTGCAACTTTTGTAATTGGGGCGTAGCCCCTACTTCCGGCGTTAGTGCGGACTTTTGTACAGTCAACAACTCGCCGACAACCCTTGTACTCATTCGGACTATAAAAGCACTTAGCATGTTTTATGTATGTCCTCGGGGGAAAAAATTATAAGAAAACCCATGTCTTTCACAAAATTGCATATATACCCCTCCTTCGGCCAAATTGACAGTTATGTGTCTTCTACGAAGCCCCTTGTCTTCCCTTCGGTCCGGAAATATTGTCAGCCCAGTCCGACACTCAGATGTCACCCCAACCCTGGGTCTTTGTAGGGTATGATAAAATTACCATAATACCCCTGCGACCTAAAAATGGCCTACCAGCCCCCGTAACCCTCCAAAAAGAGCCTCAGCGCCTTGGGAAGTCAGGAACCCGTCCTACTTCCGTTCCAGCTCAGAAATTTCAGAAGTGCCCCTGGTCTGGTAATTACCAAAATACCCCTAGGTTGGTTAAATTAACAAAATACCCTCGGGGTCCAGCCTAAATTCATTCAATCCTATGATTCAATCCTATGATTCATTCAATCCTACGATTCAAAGCAAGTTATGTGTGTATATGTAAGACAGAGAGAGAGTGAGA
Source organism: Amorphophallus konjac (assembly GCA_022559845.1). Lineage (NCBI taxonomy): Eukaryota > Viridiplantae > Streptophyta > Magnoliopsida > Alismatales > Araceae > Amorphophallus > Amorphophallus konjac. Next base: position 44,878 of record JAHNEJ010002773.1, on the reverse strand, counting down.
CCAGCTGTGGTCAGAGTGAGGCGAGACGAGGCGAGGCGACCAGGGGGCGCCTCGCCTCGCCTCAGCGCCTAGGCGAGCGCCTAGGCGCGCTTTTAACTACATAGGAAATACCCCTGACCTTTAAAAATTACCAAAATACCCATGGGTTGGTAAAATTACGAAAATACCCTCGGGGTCCAGAAAACCTCTCTCCTCTTCAAAAATGCCCACGGCTTCCGCATATTTGCATCCTTACTCTTAAATCTTAGGGTTTTGCTCAGACTTAGCCCTAACCCTATTAATATGTTGTTGGTAAATGAGTGGTCATGAAGAGTCATTCGAGTGAGCCTGTCCTCCACGTCAGAACCTAAGGAGAGGGTTTTGGGGGTGTCTTTGACAGTCAAACAAAGGTGTTCGGACGTTAGGCCGATGTAAATCAACACTGACTACGGTCAGTGGGGAGAGGTCCAGCACTCGAACTCAAATCGTCTGATACTATGCGCACACACGGAATCACCCTCTACACATAGGGGGGGATGTTTCTTTTCAAAAAGAACAAAAATCTATACCTTTATCTACGATAAAAAAGATTTAGATTTTTTCCGTGTCTCACAGACTGGCACGTCCGGTGGGACTTTTCCCGCATTTCTTCTTTCTGTCAGAGTCATTCCCCAAACACCCTCTTCGAGGTTCTGATCTCCCCCTCTTCCTTTTACAGGATAGGAAGAGGAGGGCACTTTTGACTGCTCGTCTGAGAGCTCTTCGTGCACTCGCACGCTACTCTGTTCGTGCTACGCACCACCGTCACCAACAGCAACCAGCAGCGATGGCCGCCGTCACTTACGGCCTTGAGATCATCGCCAATCACGCCAGGCTCGGATACCTGGCAACCCCGCTGGTCTTTGGCGACTTCTCACCTGTCGTCGGCTCGCCCTTCTTCTTGGGCGTGGTACCTGTGGCTGAAGCCAGTTCAGCCATGCTTGCAACAACCGTCGGGGACGTCAGGCCCTCGGCCCCATCAACCGGCCGGGCCCTCCCGATCAAGAAGACAGCCGTTGGGGGTGTCAGACCCTCAACCTCAGCAACCGGTCGGGTTCGCCCGGTCACCAAGACTACCGTCGGGGGCGTCAGGCCCTCGGCCCCGTCAACTGGCCGGGTCCGCCCGGTTAAGAAGACAACCGTCGGGGACGTCAGATCCTCGGCCCCTTCAGCTGGTTTGGATTACTCGGCCAAGAAGACGACTACTGAGGGTGTCAGACCCTCAACTTCATCAACTGGCCGGGTTCACCCGGTCAGCAAGACAACCGTCGGGGGTGTCAGGCCCTCTACTGCAGCAGCCGGCCTGGATCCTCCGGTCAACTTACCGATTGTTAAGGGTGTCAAGCCCTTCATCCCTGTAATCAGTCGAGCTTGCTCGACTGCCATGTCAACGGCCGAAGGTGTCAGGCCTTCTGCCCTAGCTACTGGCCGAGTTTCTCGGTCAACCAAATCACTGCTGGCGTCGCCCCTGCTCAACGGGGGCAACGTCGTCGCTGTAACGGCACCAACTCTACTGCGGCTACCCTCAGAGGTACTGCCTCCGTTCAACGGGGGCAGCGTCGCCGCCGCAATGACGCCAGGCCTATGAGAGGCGTCGCTAGTGTCGCCCCTGCTCAACGGGGGCAGCGACGCCACCATTACGACGTCACGCCTACGGCCAGCGTCCCCAACACCGCCCTGCTCAACAGGGGCAACGCTGTGGTCGTAAGAGCACAGCGCCCGCAGCAGCTACATCCCGCTCCGGCAAGACTGTTATTGTCGAGATCTCCGCATCCGGCTCGATGGAGGCGAGCCGATTATTCCTCAGGATCGGCAGGTGCCGACCATCCCTACCTCCAACCGCTTCGAAATTCTACGACGTGCTCAGGAAGACGAGGCGAAAATGAAGATGCCTACTGGACCAACGACAACCTCGGGCCCGAAACAACGGTCCCGGCCTGCTATCCCCAGGCCGAAGTCAGGGGGCAACACAGTGGAGGAGCGCCAGCTCGATTGAAGAAAATTTGGGTCACTAAGGAGGAGGCCCGAATCATTAGGCAGGCAAGGGCTGAAAGGCCCTTTCGTATGTCGGAGCTGCAGCAAGTACGAACTCCGACAGATGCTGAGGTCTCGGTATCTCCAAGGCCTACAACTCAACCCCCGCGTGGGCAGAAGCGCCGAGGAACTGGCAAGAAGGTGCGGCCAACCTCTCCGTGGGCCAGTTCAACTCACACGGATGAGGACTACTCTGCCCAAGCCTCCACGTCCCGTGTATCCGTCTTTGATAGACTCGGGATGCCACCCAAGCCTGGTAGACAACCCTCCCGGAAGAAGCGGTTGGTTCAGGTGAGCCAACGACACTGTCAAGGTGCTCACCTGCTACACTACCTCCGCCGACAAGCAGCAGGAGGACACCCCGGGGGAGTTGAACCAGCCTCTTCAGTATCTGAGGAGGTCAAGGCCCGTCTCTCGAATCCTGGCGCAAACTCAGCAGACCGTCGCGGCCGCCGGAATATCTCAATCCGAGCCAACGCGTCAGGAAGAGCGCCAGGAGGATGTCCATAGCATCGACGGGGATAGCAACCCCGCACATGAAGATCTTGGGAGAGAGGTTCAAACTCTCACGCTGGAAGAGCTTCGGCGTGAAAACCAAGAGTTGAAAAACCTCCTGCAGTCATTACTGCGCGAAAGGGAGGTTCATGCTCCGCCCCCGGCGGTACCTACTGGGACGGAACCACAGCATCCTCCCATTCCAGCCGCGGCCAACGCCTCCGCCACTGCTGCAAAATTACCAGTGACAGTGGAGTTTGAAGTGCCGCAACATGAAGCCAATGCGCGGTCGTCTGTGACCCCTGCTGCAGAAAGCCTCATGGCGCAGAAGCAGATGATCGAGCGTATTGTAGAGGCCAAGTTTGCCCAACATGGCGAGGGTGTGGCTATCGTTGATTTGTACAGCGCGCCATATCCCCTCCACCATCAATTCAAGAAGCTTCCGCCCGACTGCCCAAAGGCCCCGAAACTCCAGAAGTTCAACGGGCAGGCTCTCCACATGAACACTTGGCCTATTACATGACGGCCATGGTGAATTGGCACTGGAAGAGGCATATTTGCTGCGGTACTTTGCCACGTCATTGACTGGCACCGCCTTCCAGTGGTACTCCAGGCTAAAGCCAAATTCTGTAGCTGATTGGGCTGATATGCAGAAGAAGTTCGTCGACCGTTTCCAGATGGTCGAACGCAAAATTTCTTTGGCGGAGCTCTGTGCCCTCCGTCAAAAGAAAGGTGAAACAGCGTTGGACTTCATCAAGCGATGGAGGGACGTCAGCATGCGCTGCGATAATCCTCCGACGCCTGAGGACGCCATCACCATCTGTCCGCAGGGGTCTCTCGGCAGAAGTCAGTGAAAAGCTTCTGGGCTCAAACATCAGAAGCTTTGACCAGCTGAATACGGTGGTGGCGGAGATTGAAATGTTCTTCGCTGATCATCCGACACAAGTCTCTGCAAAAGGCAAGTCCTCCAAAGACCGTCTGGCTAGTGGCAAAGAGGTGAATGTTGTCGACTTCTCCCCGACTAATGGAGAAAAGGGGAACGAAAATCCAAAGGCAATGGCAAAAAGCCTGATGCCAAGGCAAGCGCGTCTCGGTTGGCAGAGAACATGAAGACGTCTTATTCTTCAGGAAAGAGCACACTAAAATGCTCTTTGATCTATGCATGAAAGAGCAGCTCATCACCCTGCCTGATCCGCGGAAGCCCTCAGAAGTGGACAAGACAGACGATCCTACCTGTTGTGTGTGTCACCGAAGGTTGGGTCACACCATCGGGGACTTCTATGTTTCAAGAATATAGCAGAAGAGCTCATTCGAAAGGGCTGGTAAACATGTTGGGTCATGCAGTTGACCCACCGTAGCCGCATGCTTGGAGTCGATCAAATCGGTCGGCTAATGTGGTTCACATGGTGGCGATGGTTTCGAGCTCCAACGCCTCCGAGGCCAGGCCCTCGAATCAACAGCCCAATGGCGGTCCTAGAGCCACTCCTCCTTCATTCCCAGAATGTCTAGCATTGCGAAGGACCATTCGAAAATCGAGGAGAAATCAGGCAGTTGCAACTAGAACAGAGGCGTCTGCTGCAGTTCCTAGAGAGCATTGATCAGCATTTGGCCACCTTCCCCTTCGGCCCATTTGCCAGGGGGTTAGCTCCGACCCACATACAGGAGGCAGGTGTATCACCTACCTGTCGGGCTCCGCTCAGGGGCTGGCTTCTCTGAAGGGTCCTCAGATTCATCCGAAGACGAGGAGGACTCACTGGAAGGCGAGGAGGCTCCACTTCAAGTCGAGCTGCCAGAAAAGCTTTACTCTTTCCCTTGGGAGAAGACCCCAAACATCTTCTTCGCATGTCAGTGAGCGGGCTTGATTAGCCCATCACCTATGGAGCAGACACCAGGTGCTGCATTTCGTCAGGGCTATTGCCCATACCATGAGGTGATAGGTCATATTATCCACAACTGTGAGCCGTTCAAGGACCTCGCTGAGGGCTTAATCAGGCGGGGGAAGGTTAAAATGGTTGAATTCCTGGTTGATCCACCTCCAGCCGCATGTGCAGGAGAGTCTCCACTTCTCCGTCAATGTCATACATGCCTCAGCAGCTTTCCAGCTCTCGGAGCCACAGGAAGAGGGAGCCAGTTCCCAGGGAGCCAGTTCCACACTCTGGTATCCGGGGTGGCGACCTTCCCATCAGTGTTCTTTCCCCAAGGAAAACACTGAGAAGATCTTTGATAAGCTTCTAGAAGACGGTCGGGTGCTGACGCACGAGCCGCCATCCTACTATAATGAGACGGCCAAGAGTCACCCCCGTTACTGCAAATATCATGCTAGGGTGTCTCACCCCACCCGGCAATGCCCAGAAGTCCAAGACTGCATTGAAGTCCTCATTCAGAGAGGGGAGATCGATGCTCAAGGGAACTCTATGACAATGCGGCGTCTTAAAGAGGCCGTCAAGAGGACTCTCCAACAAGCTCGGCTAGAGGCTGAGATTTTCTCTAAATTAGCCCGACCGAGTGAACCTGCGGAGGGCGGTAAACCTCAACCGGACCCCAAAGGCAAGGCTAGGTGCAAGGGGCCTAAGGCCCGGAGCCCGAAAAGTCAAGCCGAGGGGGAAGGTTCCAAACCTCTCCCCAGGCCGAGTCAACCCGACATCGTCATAAGAGGAAACCCTCCGCCAGACGAGAAAGGCAAGGCGAAGGTGAGGGAGCCTCTGGTCAAAGCTCCCGTCAAGCCGGCAAGTCCGCCAATTGTAGAAAGGCCTCATCAGCTCAAGCAAGCCAAGCCATCAGCCCAAGCAAAGTCGGTGGAGTTACAAAGCCCCCAGGGGCCCCACGGTGGACTGGCAGAGTTCCAGGAGTTGCCTCCTGAAATAATTGCTCAGGCAAGTCAATGCCACCTTCCAGATTCAGCCGGAGGAGGCCAATTGCACTCAGGTTACTCCCAGGAGAAGCCGCGCAGCCAAGGCCCCTAAGGAGCCAGCCCGGAGCAAGAAGCAAAATTCTGGGGGCGAACAAGTCCCACCTCCAAAGCAAAGTCCTCTTTCTTCTCAAGAGGCGGCACGCCAAAAGAAGCAAGAGAAGAATCGCAGAAAGAATTTGAAGAGGAGGTTGAAGAAGCAAGCTGAGCAAGCAGCTGCTATGGATGCCCCTAAGGAGTCAACTCCTCTGCAAAGACTTCAAAAGCTCATAGATGAGCTGGACGGACTACACTCCCCCTCGTCCCACTAGGATCGTCACTTTGGACGAATACATTCCTTGGGATAAGCTTGGGCGAAAAGCCCAGCTCCTTCAATGGCTCCGGGAAATGGCCCACCGTCTTGAAGAAGGTAAGACTTCCCAATCCCAGAGGAGCTCTCCTTATTCTACAAAGATGAGGAGCTCACTGTAGAGATGCTCGAGGAAATGCTGCAAGAGTTCTCCTGCAACATGGTGGCAATCCCGCTACCCGACAACATTTACTCTCATTCGGCTGATGACAGGGGAGGCAAGGCTCCTATGGCAACATATCAGCGTCGCTCGGCAAGAAATGGCCGGGGACGTGGCCGAGGTCGTGGCCGAGGACGTGGACGTGAAGGTCCCCTGGCCCTCGACCGGATCATAATGTTCAGAGGGGAGAAGCCGGGTCCTGTCCCAGAAATTCAAGTTCGGGGAATCCCTTTCATCCTCAGCCCCTTAGAGGGTCAGGCCCATCTCAACGGCCAAGCCGGGTGGCGTCCCTTTTACAATCACATCCTCCGATGAAGAAGAGGAGTCAGCCAAGTCGCCAGTGCGCGAGGAGGCGTTAGAGCAAGCCGGCCCCTCCAACATGGTCGAGCCCTCAAGCCCAGCAGGTCCTTCTAATGAAGACTAGCCTGAGGAGCCTTTCCCATCTCCGGAGGAATCCTTGGCACCGCTGTTCCAAGAAGATGCGGAAGGCCAGAATACGGAGGAGCGCCCTTCTAAGCGAGAGAAGCCTCGCCCGGCGCCGAAGACTCTGGCGGAGATCATCCCGCCATTTGACAAGACCCGTGCCAGGGCGGACCGCAAAATCATCCATCACATGAAGCGGTTCCCAACAAATGTTACCATTTGGGAAGCCATCGCCTGGAGTAAGGACCTCAGGGAGGCTCTTGTCAAGATACTCCAAGACCCGGAGGCCTATGAAGCCCATGTGGCAGAGTTGCAGGCTCAGGCATACGAGGCACTCACAGCCAACATTTCCTTCACGGACAAAGACATGTTGTTGTCCTCTCCGTGTCACAATCGTCCCTTATATATGCGGGGGACGATCAATGGACATGATGTGAGTCGCATCCTGGTTGACGTCGGAGTAGCCGTCAACATCATGCCTTTGAAGACTGTTGAACCCAAAAAAGTTCATTATTTCTGGTAATTATATAAAAAATCAGAAATTAAGAAAACTCGGTCGTCGCCGTCATACAAAAGCTCATCGGCATTTCATCAAACACCTTCTGAGCGAGACAAAGAAGGGTGAGCGTTGCCTTAAGCTCACCATTGATTTGGAAGGTGACCAGAACTCTCCGTGGGCACTAGAAGGTGGTGACTACACCCCTCTATTATTTTGGCAAGTGGACTCCATCGGGCTTCCCCCACCAAACACACATGCACCCACGGGGGGAGGTTCCCCCCACCTGCTGCACCACCAGGGGGAGGCCCCCCGGCCTGCTGCTACACCCACCGGGGGGAGAGGCCCCCCCTCCCTGCACTTACTTGTTACTGCTGCACCTCCGGGGGAGGAAGAATAGGGAGATGGAAAGCCAGGGGGTTACCTTCTCCAAGCTCCGGGGGATCTCCCCCTTGGCCACCTCCACCTCCTATAAAAACCCAAGCCAAGCCCTCTCCTTGGAGAAGAGAGCTGGGAAGAGGAGAAGGAGGACTTCGAAAGAAAAAAGAAGAAGAAAGAGGGCCACACCTTGGAGGCTGCGCAGAAAGGATGGAAAGTTGAAGTTGTTAAACTCTGCTCAGGTCACCACTGCTGCTACAGTATGTGCACTGCAGTCCAGCAGACTTGTGCAGTCCCGTGGAGGGAGAAGGTGCTAAAGTCCAGCAGACACGTGCAGTTCTATGGAGGGCTAATAATGGTAATAATTTTGGGAGTTGAGTCCTTGCTTTGAAGTTGTTACCGAAGGGACCACAACTGCAGCATGTGCAGGAGGGCCAAGATGCTAATGACAACAACAATGTTAACATGTGGAAGGGTGTGATCACCACAAAAAAACCCCCCCTGGGGGATGTGGTCACCTCCTTTGGGAGTGGTGAGCTTAAGAGATTTATCACCTCTTAAGTCATAAAAGAAGAACAAATCTGTGATCAATGTATACTTCAACTGTGTATCTTGTACAAAGGACATCATATTACAGAAATACCATGGGCCAACAATATTATAAGTGCACATGCCATGAGAAATATCATAGCACTTCATGTGAAAGTGCAGATTTTCATGTGCTGCAGATTTCCATGTGCACCGAGGGTTCATGCGCTACTGAAGGAAAATCAAAGAGAGAGGAAAAATGAAATGAAGATACATTAAAAAAAATGACTGCAAGTGCTTGAGCAAAGGACCAAGGTTCTAATTAACTTTGGGAAATTATAGAAATGATCAAAGGATGCGAAGATTGTGCATAGAATTGCAGAAAAGATCAAGAATGATAAAAAAAAGAGAATTACAAAATGACTTTGGCGGGAAAATTGCAAAAATGTCCCCGATAGCGGGAAAATTGCAGAAATGTCCCCGATGGCGGGAAAATTGTAGAAATGTCCCCGATGGCGGAAAAATTGCAGAAATGTCTCCGATGGCGAAAAAATTGCAGAAATATCCCCGATGGCGGGAAAATTACAGAAATGTCCCCGATGGCGAAAAATTGCAGAAATGTCTCCGATGGCGGGAAAATTGCAGAAATATCCCCGATGGCGGGAAAATTACAGAAATGTCCTCGATGGCGGGAAAATTGCAGAAATACCCCCGATAGCGGAAAAATTGCAGAAATACCCCCGATAGCGGAAAAATTGTAGAAATACCCCCGATAGCGGGAAAATTGTAGAAATATCCCCGATGGCAGGGAAATTACAGAAATATCCCCGATGGCGGGAAAATTACAGAAATGTCCCCGATGGCAGGAAAATTACAGAAATGTCCCCAATGGCGGGAAAATTGCAGAAATATCTCCGATGGCAGGAAAATTACAGAAATGTCCCCGATGACGGGAAAATTACAGAAATCTCCCCGACGAAGGAAAACTTATAGAAACACCTCTAGTTGTTGGAAAATTCCAGAAATACCTCTATTTGTGGGGTCTTAAAATTACCAAAATATCCTTGTTTTGGTTTACGCCGTTTGCACGACTCGGTGGAGCGGGACCACGCCCCTTCTCTGAAGCGGTGTGCGCTCTCCTGTGTTCGGCTTATGGCTAACCATCTAAATCCATATATCTTTCATGGAGCCCTGAGATGTTCAGAAATTAAGACAATGAATACCCAGAAGTCAAATGACATGGTTATTCCCGAGAAGTCCAGAAATTAAGACGAGGAAATCCCGAGAAGTCAAATGACACGGTTATTTCCGAGAAGTCCAGAAATGAAGACGAGGAATACTCAAGAAATCAAATGACAGGGTTATTTCCGAGAAGTCCCGAAATTAAGACGAGAAATACCCAAGAAGTCGAATGACAGGGTTATTTCCGAGAAGTCCAGAAATGAAGACAAGGAATACACAAGAAGTCGAATGACGGGCCTATTTCTGAGAAGTCAAGAACGCCCAGGTCAAACGACGGGGCGATCTCCAAGAAGTCAAGAAATGTCAAATATGTTCCAAAAAATCAAAAGTAATGAGAATGCCCAAGAAGTCAGGAAGTGACGGGGCTATTTTCGAAAAAGGGTGGAAATATCTAGAAAGAGTCAGAAATTCCAATAACATCCCAATGTTTGAGAACTTGATGGAGGAAAATTACAAATATACCCTCACCTCAGGCAGAAATGTTCTTTATGGACACCAAGACAACTTAAGGGTCCGATTATAATCCAAAGAGTAATTTGGACTACGAAGCAATACCGACGGACTGACAGTGATCATCTTGGCGATCCAACTGTTCGATCGTGATGGAATTTAAATTCAATCGTCCGATTGGGGGACAAAAGTAAATTCAATGACCCAATCAGGACGCAAGCAAATTGAAAGATCTAAATGCAGAATGAAGTAAATTCAAAAGCACTGGTTGCAATCGGATGTAATCGTGAATACCCGATTATACAACCGGGACTATATGTAAAGATCTTGAAGGACTGATTGCAATGCAAACTATATATGTTCAAGAGAAATAAAGTCTTCAAATTTCTTTGCAAGAGTATGTACCCGTAATGGGCGATCGTCAAGATCATTAATGTCACAACAGATACAAGCAAAAGGCATTCTTCGACAATTAATCAAAGGTGTTCTTTTGACAAATAAACTATTGTTATAATCAAATTGGCAAAAATATCATTCTCGGAAACGTATTAACACCCGTATCATTACTTTTGACAAATATTGCTAAAATGCCATCGCAGTTAACTTCTGTCGACGAACATTCAAATATTTGAAAAACTCGAATATTCCCGTTACTTTGACATTGAGTGACGAAAATACTCTTTCTTTAACCTTCCCCTCCCTCCCCACTCCACCTGGTGAGGGGCTGTGGGACTGATGATGGAGCTTTGCCAGAAGGTCCTCTTTGGCATGACCTCGCCGCTTTTCCCCGCCTCGTCCGACTTGAGCACCCCACTACCCTCCCTCTTTCTTCTTCCTCTTCGTCTTGCCATGTTGTCGGCCTCCCCGGCATCATGCCTCTGCATCCTCCCCGGAAGAGAGAGAGAGAGAGAGGACCTTTGCATTCTTCCCAGAAGAGGAAGAGAGAGTGGATTGCTAGACACACACACACACACACAGAGAGAGAGAGAGAGAGAGAGAGAGAGAGAGAGAGAGAGAGAGAGAGAGAGAGAGAGAGAGAGAGAGAGTACCGGTGGGACGGGATGGGAGGGGAGGTCGTACGAGCTTTGCGGGAGGGGAGGGGAGGTGGGGGGGGTACCGGCGGGAGGGAGGGGAGGTTGCTTGGGGAGGCGCGGGGCGTACTGACGGGAGGCAGTGGAGGTCGCGAGGGAAGGCGGGCGTGTATTGGCGGGGTTGGAGGGGAGGGGAGGGGAGGTCGCCGGTGGGGTTTGGGGGGGGGCTACTGGCAGGAGGAGGAGGAGGTCATGGGGGGAGGCTAGAAATCCACACATACGCACATGGCGCTCTCCTTGCATACTGGTGGGGTGGGAGGGGAGGGGTGGTCACGGGGGAGGGGGCCCGTACCGGCAGGGCGGGAGAGGAGGGAAGTTCGCGGGGGAGGGGGGAACCTAGAAATCCACACATACGCACATGGCGCTCTCCCTCTCCTTGCTCTATGGGCATTATGGTCTTTCGCTAGGTTTAATTAAAAGTAAGCATAGTTAAGTTCACAGGTGATAATGAGGGGTCACGACAATGGCATTTTTGCAACATTTCACCAAAAGTAATGATACATGTGTTAATATGTTTCCAAGAATGATATTTTTACCAATTCGATTATAACAATGGTTTATATGAAGAAAACCTTTTTGGGTTTTGTTTGGGGGCAGTGTAGTTATTAAAATTTTGAAAGCCATTTTGTGGACTACAAGTAGTTGTGCTTAGTTCATTTGTGGCATATGGTCCACCTAGTCTTGCCTCGCCTAGACTGAGTAGAATTCACTAACTAGTGCTTGAAACTTGATGTTTGCTGAGCTGCAGCTAGTAGGAATCATTTACCGAATTACTTAGTCCTAACAAAAGTGTGAATTTGGCATCCATGTTTGTGTACTTAAATCTTTGTGTTCGAGCTTTCTCAGCTGTGCATCTTATCCTTTTTTACTTCCTTTTCCCTCTCTTGTGTGTGCTGTGCAGGTAATTTGTTGTCTGGAAGGTGCAAGGATTGGGATTCACTATGAGACATCTTTTGCTGGTAATCTTGGAGTCTGTTAGTTGTAATCATTACATCTTCATATCCATTTCAATTATTTAAAGTTAGGTCTATTGTTTCTTAAAAATAGCTGAAAATGTGCCTAGATGCTTCACAATTACATGAAAGAAAGGAAGAAATTAGCTTCATGGTGCAAGGAATGGAACATTTTGGCAAAAGCCTTATATGGAAGTTATCAACAAAACCTTTCTTATACTTTCTTTTAACCCGATAAGTGATGGATTTTGCCACCACATTGCTTATACTGTCAGATTTTTTTTGGATTTTTTTTAATCGTCTGGATCCTGTCAGATATGTTTCACTTATATTTAGGTCTTGCTCATAAGGTTCACTGCATTCTTGAATTCTCCACGTGTTAGCCATGAATTTGTTCACATTGTGCTTGCTTTACTGTTGTGTTAAGTAGATCGCTTTTCTTTTTTTTAACACTAAAAGTCAAGATTTGTTATACATCTTTAAATATCTTGTTATGCTTGATTGGTAGAAATGGAGTTGTAGAGGATCAAAGTTTCAACATAGGTGAAATTGGCAAAATGTGTGTAACATCATCTAGGCATTTTTTCCCCCCTAGATTCAATGCATGAGTAGAAACTGATAGTTGGACTCAAGAAGGATTTTTTGACTAGGATAAACATGAGCAGACGTGAGTGACCATGCATGCAAACAGCACATGGGAACGTGGCGTCCATCTAGCATGTCTCTACTACCATCACCTTCTAGGCTTCAACACCTCCAACATAGCTGTCTACACCGACTACACCTTTGCCTGTGAGAATCCCACCCTCGATCTGTGCCTCTGCTGAGGTTTCCTTTACTGTCCATCCTCGCACCTTGGCAGCATGAACTTTGAAGATGCAACCCTACTGAGAAATTAAGGGGTCCACTAGGAGCAAAGTCGCTCCCTCCTTGATGAGAACCTGAGCTCTGACCCTCTATTGTCATGGAAAGCCTTCTACCTGAAGGTCTTGAATCAACTCATCCAATTTTCTGTGAGGCTGATGACCGGCCTTCTCTAAAGTTGCAGTGGACTCCTAGAGCTCTATCTGCACTGCACGTGGAGCTCTCACCACATTAGCCTCCAAATTACTGGCTGTTAGGTCTTTGCACTGAGCCATGAGAGTCGGGGAGGAGACTTTATGGCTAGGTGGGTGGCCAAAGACCAGGAGACATCCCTGGAACCAAATGCCAATGTCCACCGGCTTCGCCCCACTAATCCTCCAACCCTTGCAGAATTGCAGGTAGCAGGGTTCCCCCCCCCCCCCTCACCCAACCTACCAAAAAAAGGGGAGAGAAAAAAACTTGGCATAAGTTGAGTGCTTAGGACTGCCCATATCTTTCTATCTTCTTTCCTTTCTGGCAGGGTGAGTATTGTTTGCATTGAGGCAGCCAGTTCTGGCATTCTGCTACGTAAACCTCAGTGAGCTTCATGATATTCATGAGCTAATAGGGTGTTTGGTTGCAGTTTTTCATCTCTTTTTTCTCTCAAAATAAAAATTAGGAATAGACAACCCACTTAGACACGTTTGGTAAGACCTCCCCAATTTTTTAGGATGAAATTCCATCCTGTTATAACTTTCTCCAAAATAAAAACAAGTCTTTCCATATTTTTTTTTTAAGAGAGACGCGACCTTGTGCCCTCAGCCTTGTGCGTGCTTGCGAACGGAGCCCCTCCCCTCTACCTTCTCTTCTCTCCCTCCATCTGCTACTCCGGCCACGTCCAGGATGATCCCCTCTCTCTCCGGCTAAGCCAGCCTGCAGAAGATGTGATCCTTCGCTGCGCCGCTGCAGGGGTCTACGGCCTGAGGCAGCAGCAACGGCGCTGACGTGGCGGGGTTGGGTACCGGTAGGGGTGGCGGCGTGCAGGTGGTTGCCCTGCTTGCACGTTGGGCGCCGGTGCAGGGGAAGGCCGTCGGAGCTTGAACCGGGGACACCTTGCAGATGGCGGTGGACAGCGGCTGTGGTTGCGCTAGGTCCAGGGGAGGTGGGATGATGGGAATCGACACCGAGCATATACATTTTATTTTGCATTTGTGTCCTTTAATTTATTTTTATATCATGGGAAAGTATAAGCGCAATTGTACGGCTTTGTAAGCCAATGCGTCATTCCCTTGGATTGTGTGGGTTTTTATGTAATTGTGTAGTAGGTCCAGCTAGGGGGCCCTCAGCCCTTTCTCATTGGTCCATGTCACCTATGTGGGGCTGGTCAACCCTCCTAGGTGGCCATCTAGAAGGGTTGAATGCCAATTGACCACATGGGAGACAAAGGGGTCAAAATTTCAAAGGTTGGCCACCAACCTACCCCTTGGTCAAGGGGGCGCCCCTTCCACTTGTAATATTTTATTTTTTTTGTGTGTGATTCACATCCAATCTAGGCCATCCATTCTCCATCCCTAGATCCAAGGGTGTAGATTAGATTAGATTCATAGCATATAAAATGTTGTATTTTCCATTTGTTACAATTAATGAAGAGAAAATTGTTGGAAAAGCTTGAAGCTTCTTGCGCCCCCAGCTCCTTCCCCTGGTGTTCTTCCTTCTCTAACCCCAATTCTAGAGTGGATCATCTCTATCTCCTCCCCCTCAATCTCTGAGTTCATCTCCGGTGCCGTCGCCCGCCATTCGTGCCGCCAACGAGCCACCGCGACGCCGATTCTGAAGTGCTGACAAGGTTCTGTTTTACAGAACAGAGGTCTACTACGAGAATTCCTGCAATCAACTCCGACATCTTCTTGATCTGAAATTTTCAGAGGTTGTTCTCCACTTGAAAACCCATCTCCACAAAAAATTTCACGCCCAAATTCATTCTTTTCCTATTTTCCCATTTTCGATTTTCAACCCCTTCCCAGATCTGTCAACTGTCTGTTCACTGTGACAGTCCGCCTGAGTTTCCCATCTTCGACCCCTTTTGTGATTTTTCCTAGGGCTCCCAATTTTACTGGGAGTTCTGTCCATCAACCCCTCCACCCACGATTTTTCTTGATTTTTGATCAGCCCTCCATCTATTTTTCAAAAATCGTTTTCAGAGCCAGCTACAGTTCTGCCCACCTCTGTCTAGATCCGACCACCAGTCAGTCCAAAATTCATAACAATTCGTAGCCTCCACCAATCCTTCCACAAGAATTATTGCCGTTTTCCTTGTTCAAATCACTACAACTTTGGTGAAGAGCACAGGAGCTGAATCGGACTTCTACCTCGCGGTCAACGGCAGTTCTCAGACAACTCACTTGCTGATCTGAGAGTTCGGATACTGTACAATAGGAACTTCAAAATTCAACAAAGGCTAGATCCGCGCAGATCCAAGTCCTCTCTCTGGGCCTAGATTGAAGGATTTCAAGAGAGCTTTCCAACGATAGCTCATGTGCCCTGATCCGACATCGGGATTGATCGCAGCGTCCGTTCTCGCCGGAGCGCGCGCCTGAAAACAGAACCGGCAGATCTGTGGCCGGTGATTCCGACAGGTGCCGATCGGAGCCGCCCGGCCTCCGGCCGGCGAACCAGCGTGCCGCCATCCCGGGGAGCGCTTCCCCAAGTGTCCCCACTACAGCGGTGCCACCGGGTCCCACACGGCCCCTCCGGACAGCACGTGGGTCCCACGGTTGCGAGTACGGGTGCGGCCGAAGCTACGCGTGAAGCCGCCCGTCAACCCGGAATCGGTCCTCCCGGGCCCATTTGTGTAGCCCTTTACCTCCCTGCGTGGAGTGGGCAGTGATTCATTGCTGTAACATTTGTGTGTTAACCGTCCCGGGAGTACGAGTTCGGCCGGGTCCGTCTTCCCCACGCCGAGAGCGTGGAGGTATTGTATTCGCTCTTACACTCGGCATTTCGCTTATTTTCTTATATGCTTTATATGCCGCTGCTAGAGAGCATGTGTAGGGCCGTTAGCTCGTAATATTTATTTCACCGCTGCTGCGAGAGAGAGAGCGTGACCGTCCCGTGACCCGATCCGGGCACAAAAGAGAATTGACCACCCTAGCTCTTGCCGGTTTCTCAACCGTGCACGTCCGACGCTTCCTTCGTTAAGGGACAATCACGAGCTCACCTAGAGTCCGAGGACTGCATTCCTCATTCGAGTCGTGTCCGTGGTCTCGTCCCGCATCATGGGATCCAGCTGCGGCATGGGAGGCCAGGACAGGTTGCTGTCTACGTCTGCTGTTGTCACCCGGGAGGTGACCGGTGTTGGCACCGGGAGCAGGGTAGTGGAAGATGGCTGCGGTGGGGCTGGTGACCTGGCGGACGCGCCCGGTTGCGTGGGACTGCGGCAGCAGTGCTTGGCCACGAGAGCCGCGAAGGAGACAAGAATAGGGGGATGCAGGGGGAGGATGTCAGCTGCGGCTGGGGCCCACGGCGATCGCGTGAGGAAGGTGCCGAGGTGGGAAGCCATGGCAGCCCTGCAAGTCTAGTTGATGGCGGGGGCACCTGGCGTGGCTTGCAGCAGGGTGAGGCTGCCTCCGGTGGTGCTGTGGAGGTGGTGGTGGGCGCCAGCATAGGGGTGGTCGAGGTGGCCGGCCGCGAGGGCTGCTAGTACCGCTGAAGAACGGCGCTGGTGCTGGTTGGCTTGCTGATGGCGAGCCGGTCGTCTTCCCTGTTGGTGGGTGCAACGCACGACAGAGGGAGGAGGAGAAACTGTGGAAGAAGGAGAAGAAGAAAAGCTCGTTGTGGGAGGTGAAGAATAGGGAAATGAAAGACAAATAAATGAACAGTAGATGGGGTGTTACGGTGGGGAGAAGACAAAGAGAAGAGAATAGAAGAGAAGGGGTTTTGGCTTCACGCCAGGAGAAGAAGAGAGTGGGGGATGGACATCTCGTCAGAAGGGGATTATGGCAGCAGCGCAAGATCACCTCGGAGGGGACTCGTCACCGACTGACCTACTTCTGTGTCACTCCCCACCGTCTCCCCTACACTCGTCCTATGTAGTCTGAGGCGTGAGGCGAGCGAGGCGACCAGGGGGTCGCCTCGCGTCTCAAAGGCCTAGGCGATGGCCTAGGCGTTTGAGGCGAAAGTTTATTAAATATATATATTTAATTCAAAAAGTAAACTATATGTCTAAATATCACAAACATGGCTATATAAAGTCAATAAATTTCCTAAATTCATTCAATCCTATGATTCAAATTATTATGATTCACTAAATAAAATGACACATCATTAAACTGATAAAGATTTCACAATATAATAAGCATTCTGAAAGAGAAGAAATTAAATAATGAAGAAGCTAATTAATTCAGAAAACTGTGATCAGAGTGAGGCGAGATAGGGGCGCCTCGCCTCGCCTCAGCGCCTAGGCGCTCGCCTAGGCGCGCTTTTAACTACATAGCACTCGTCAGGGGCTGTGGCGGAGGTGAGGGTGATAGCCAGCAACGTTGATCCATCGATTTCCAACTCGATCATTGTCGCCAAATAAGTCTACATAAAATTTAAAAATTATGACACTTTTACCAAACATATAGCTACTTTTTTATCAATTTCAAAATTTAGGTTAAAATTTGACATATCATAATTTTTTAGGTAGAAATATCCTTTTTAAAAAAATTGCTCTCAAACACCCTATAAACCCTTCCCTTCGCCTCAATGAGCATTCTCATGAGGGATGGTCCTCCATCTTGCAGAGTCTGCACTCCGTTGATCTCTTGCATTGTCCAACCTAATGGCCCATCTCATAGCAAGAAGATAAGTCTCTGACCCTTTCTTTCTTCTTTCCTCAACTTAATTTCTGCCTCCATTCCTCTGCCTGCCTCTCCTTCCCATGGGGATGAACCTTGGGGGGAAGGTTATGATGCACAAACGATTGCCACTAATAACTGAAGTATGGAGGCTCTAACTGTAAAATTATATGTTAAAAACTTACTACTGGGCTATTGGGAATCAAAAGCTGCTGATAGAATTTGGAAAATGACTTCTTGTGAGGTAATCCAGTATGAGACTACTATTTAGTATGCTAAAGTGAAGTTTTACACTGTCTAATGGCATAACTATGATATCTGGCCCTGCTGTGCAAGTGAGTGTGGAAATTGGGGGCAGGAGAGGAGGGCTTATGGGCACAAGTCATTAGGCAGAGTTACTATGGCAACAGGAGACTGGGACTTGACACCTGAAGCACAGCACCGCATTTCCCCATATGGCGGGACATCCTGACTTGCAGGGATATCATCACTTCCAGTGTTCGGGTCCATCTGGGAAGAGGTGACAAGTGCTTCTTCTGGAAGGGCAGGTGGTGTGGCGGCTTCACCTTAGAAGCCTCATTCCTGAAGCTCTTTGCTATTTCAGTCAAGGAAGGCAGAATCGGATCGGATCGGATTGGCCGATTTAATCGGTTTTGGATTGATCCGATTCGATCCCAATCCCACCTATCCCGAAGAAGAAGAAGAAAAATACTTACCTGCTCATGTCCCCGTCGCCTACATCTGTCGTCGTCGTCCCGGTCACCGCCACCGTCTACTGTTGTCATAGCCACCAGCGCTGTCACTGTTCTCATTCTATCGTCCTTGTCTCCTTCTTGCGATTGGCCCGTGCCTACACTTACAGCTCAACTTCGGCGGCCGTTGCTCAGTGTCACCGGTGCCGTTGCAGCACCACCCGCAATAGCAGACACCACCGCAACAGCAGACACCTGCTCCTCCTCTGCCATGTCGCCACCCGCAGTCTCCTCTCCACCTCTTTGGTTGTTGGGGATCATGTGAGAGAAAGAATCAGGGTGAAGAAGTAGAGTTTCCTACAAAAATTGCATAAAACACCTTTAAAAAGTTCAACTTTAACACTTAAACTATTAAACATGTTAAATAGTGGCCGATCCAAGATCACTTTGGGATTGGGTTCGGATCAATTGATCTGGTTGATCCGATCAGCCGATTCGGATTGGGTTTTGGGCCCCCAATCCGAGCTTGATTTGCGATCCTGCGTTCCTTGATTTGAACTGCACAAATGGGATCGGTCTCTCAATTTTTTAACACCCACGTACCAGGAGGCACTTGGGCACCGGCATTCAGAAGGAATCTCAGGCCGGAAGGAATCTCAGGCCGGTCGTCTTCCCTGTTGGTGGGTGCAACGCACGAGGGAGGAGGAGAAACTATGGAAGAAGGAGAAGAAGAAAAGCTCGTTGTGGGAGGTGAAGAATAGGGAAATGAAAGACAAATAAATGAACAGTAGATGGGGTGTTATGGTGGGGAAGAAGACAAAGGAAGAAGAGAATAGAAGAGAAGGGGTTTTGGCTTCACGCCACGAGAAGAAGAGAGTGGGGGATTGACATCTCGTCAGAAGGGGATTACGGCAACAACGCAAGATCACCTCGGAGGGGACTCGTCACCGACTGACCTACTTCTGTGTCACTCCCCACCGTCTCCCCTACACTCGTCCTATGTAGTCTGAGGCGTGAGGCGAGCGAGGCGACCAGGGGGTCGCCTCACGCCTAGGCCTAGGCGTTTGAGGCGAAAGTTTATTAAATATATATATTTAATTCAAAAAGTAAACTATATGTCTAAATATCACAAACATGGCTATATAAAGTCAATAAATTTCCTAAATTCATTCAATCTTATGATTCAAATTATTATGATTCACTAAATAAAATGACACATCATTAAACTGATAAAGATTTCACAATATAATAAGCATTCTGAAAGAGAAGAAATTAAATAATGAAGAAACTAATTAATTCAGAAAACTGTGATCAGAGTGAGGCGAGATAGGGGCACCTCGCCTCGCCTCAGCGCCTAGGCGAGCGCCTAGGCGCGCTTTTAACTACATAGCACTCGTCAGGGGCTGTGGCGGAGGTGAGGGTGATAGCCAGCAACGTTGATCCATCGATTTCCAACTCGATCATTGTCGCCAAATAAGTCTACATAAAATTTAAAAATTATGACACTTTTACCAAACATATAGCTACTTTTTTATCAATTTCAAAATTTAGGTTAAAATTGACATATCATAATTTTTTAGGTAGAAATATCTTTTTTAAAAAATTACTCTCAAACACCCTATAAACCCTTCCCTTCGTCTCAATGAGCATTCTCATGAGGGATGGTCCTCCATCTTGCAGAGTCTGCACTCCGTTGATCTCTTGCATTGTCCAACCTAATGGCCCATCTCATAGCAAGAAGATAAGTCTCTGACCCTTTCTTTCTTCTTTCCTCAACTTAATTTCTGCCTCCATTCCTCTGCCTGCCTCTCCTTCCCATGGGGATGAACCTTGGGGGGAAGGTTATGATGCACAAACGATTGCCACTAATAACTGAAGTATGGAGGCTCTAACTGTAAAATTTATATGTTAAAAACTTACTACTGGGCTATTGGGAATCAAAAGCTGCCGATAGAATTTGGAAAATGACTTCTTGTGAGGTAATCCAGTATGAGACTACTGTTTAGTATGCTAAAGTGAAGTTTTACACTGTCTAATGGCATAACTATGATATCTGGCCCTACTTGTGCAAGTGAGTGTGGAAATTGGGGGCAGGAGAGGAGGGCTTATGGGCACAAGTCATTAGGCAGAGTTACTATGGCAACAGGAGACTGGGACTTGACACCTGAAGCACAGCACCGCATTTCCCCCATATGGCGGGACATCCTGACTTGCAGGGATATTATCACTTCCAGTGTTCGGGTCCATCTGGGAAGAGGTGACAAGTGCTTCTTCTGGAGGGGCAGGTGGTGTGGCGACTTCACCTTAGAAGTCTCATTCCTGAAGCTCTTTGCTATTTCAGTCAAGGAAGGCAGAATCGGATCGGATTGGCCGATTTTATCGGTTTTGGATTGATCCGATTCGATCCCAATCCCACCTATCCCGAAGAAGAAGAAGAAAAATATTTACCTGCTCATGTCCCCGTCGCCTACATATGTCGTCGTCGTCGTCCCGGTCACCGCCACCGTCTGCTGTTGTCATAGCCACCAGCGCTGTCACTATTCTCATTCTATCGTCCTCGTCTCCTTCTTGCGATTGGCCCGTGCCTAGACTTACAGCTCAACTTCGGCGGCCGTTGCTCAGTGTCACCGGTGCCGTTGCAGCGCCTCCGCAATAGCAGACACCACCACAACAGCAGACACCTCCTCCTCCTCTGCCATGTCGCCACTGCAGTCTCCTCTCCACCTCTTTGGTTGTTGGGGATCATGCGAGAGAAAGAATCAGGGTGAAGAAGTATAGTTTCCTACAAAAATTGCATAAAACACCTTTAAAAAGTTCAACTTTAACACTTAAACTATTAAACATGTTAAATAGTGGCCGATCCAAGATCACTTTGGGATTGGGTTCGGATCGACTGATCTGGCTGATCCGATCAGCCGAATCGGATTGGGTTTTGGGCCCCCCAATCCGAGCTTGATTTGCGATCCTACGTTCCTTGATTTGAACTGCACAAATGGGATCGGTCTCTCAATTTTTTAACACCCACATACCAGGAGGCACTTGGGCACCGGCATTCAGAAGGAATCTCAGGCTCGAGGAGTGGAACAGCTTGAAGACCTCCTTCGCTTCCTCCTGGATTATGCTCCACAGCCACATAGACAGGACGAGTGGATTTGGAGGTGGGAGGAGGGTACCTTCTCAGTAAGATCAGCATCAGCGTACACCTTCATCTCTGATAGGGGGGTACGGCATTGCCTGGCCCCTCACATTTGGTGGCTCAGGAGCCTGCTGAAGGTGAAGCTCTTTACTTAGAGGATCACGCTTGGGAGACTTTCCACTTGAGACAGACTATCTCACTTCTTTCCTGGCCTGTCCTCCGCTTGTTGCTCGTGCGGACACGAGGATGAGTCACTTGACCACTTGTTTGTAGGTTGCAGTTATTCACAGGAGGTGTGGGAGAAGCTTGCTAGGAGGACACACTATACTCTTGGCTGCCAGAGAGAGGTGTTTCACCTTATCTAGAGTTGGGGCAGATTTTGGTCCCTTAGAGGTGATAGAGTTGTATGGTAGCTGATTCTCCATGCCACGCTGTGGGCTTTATGGGGGGAAAGAAACAACAGGACGACCTTCACAGGAGAAGCTAGAGTGGTGGAGAATGTGGTATTATTTATTTGTGCTAGAGTAAGAGAATGTGCGGACATTCTTTGTAATGTGAACTCACACAACTCATCCCTTTTTGTTTTGTTGCGGGTTAGTGTGGGTCACAATGGCTTTTGTATAGGGAGTTTTTGGGGCTCTTTTGGTTGAGGGGCCCCACCATCTTGTTGTAGGCCGTTTCTGATGTATAAGGTTTTTTGGGATCTTTTTGGCTACACTTATACATCCCTTTTTATATTTTATACAATCAGTGGTACCATCCACTTTCAGGAAAAAAATGGCATAACTGTGGTGGTTTTAGACTTGGAAGCATGTAGCAGGGAGAGAGAATGGGAATGGGGCACCTTCTAGTTTACCATTCAAACTTTCTTTGGGAGTAGGAGTGGAACAATGACAAAATGAGTGAATCCTATTTCTGAGGTTCCAACCAGATTTGTACTGCAAAAATACACATGCCAAACATCTAATGCATGATCAGATTACTTCAAAATTTTCTTTAATTTCTTGTCTTGGGGACGATCCTGTTTCTTTCATCTGCATATTCTTAATCTTGTCACCCTGGTGTTGATGGGGAGTCTTGTTTGTGGTATGTGCAAGGTGTATGATTTGGCTAGGTGATATGGTTTCGGCTGGCTTCATCAATGAACTGCCATGTTAGGATAAGGAGTGACCCTTGGTAGATATCATGTAAGGTATGGTGGACCACACTATACTAGGGATTATTGGCAGCTTGTGAGTTGGATATGACTGTCTGTGCCTGATGGACGGCAAAGCATGTCCACAACAGCAGTCCACTTATTTTGAAAGTCACAAGAGCGGTGCACTTATTCTTGCTTAATTTCATGGGTAACATTTCAAGACAGAAGTTAGCATATTTCATACTTTTTTTGGTCTACATCAAGATGTCTTGCTTAAAGTGAATTTTTGGGGTAACAATTTGCTATGTAACCCACTCACTCCAGGATCAAGCCCACATCACCAGTAGCCTGAGCCGTGGGCTGGCCAAACATCCCTTGGACAGTGCCCCCACCCCCCCCCCCCCCCCGGCAAAGTTCATTAGGTCAGAACCCACGTGAACCTTGAGTTAGTATCCTCCCTGTATTTATGTCCACAGTGGGAGTTGATACTCTCCCACCTCAAGGGACATCTTTCTTCTTATTGACTACCTGTATCTATAATATGCAAGGATTAATTATGCCATGTACATTAACGGTATGAATGGGGAAACATGAAATTCATGATTAAGGCAGTATTCTCTCATTCCTTGCTCATGATTGCTCTGGTAGCCTTTCCTGCCAGGAAGAAATAATATTGCGAAGTCTGTCACATTTTCCACTATGTTTGTTTGCAAGCAGGGTTAGGCTTTTAGATCCCTCATGTGAAATACTAATAGGTTATATGGGTGCATATGTTGCAATATGTGGAGTTTTTTTTTTTTTCAAATTTTCACAGATCCCATTTACTGCAAGGATTGTTAAATTGCTTTTAAAACTACAAGTTTAATCATCTAAATTTGTATTTTACGGGAGAACCATGTGAGATATATTTAATCATCTAAGTTTGTATTTTACAGGAGAGCCATGTGAGATATACCATTGTGTCCTTGAAAGCAAATCTTTTCTTGAGAAAATGACTGTAATTGAGCACACAATTCCCTTTTTCCTCCTATACGTGAAGCAGAAAATGACTTTCTTTCCTCTAATGCAATTGTAAGGCTCCTGTCAATATTCTCTCATACTATTCACGCTTTTTACTGAAACTCACTTTGGCAATTTGGTTGTTTATTTTCCAGAAATTTATAGATTATGTTGGAGAAATTCTGCAGGCTTATGTTGACAGAAGAGAACAGGTTTGGAAATTGATCTTGAAAATTTCCCTGCATTTTATTTTTGATTCACCTGTCTTTTGGTATACCAAGAAAATGAATATTTCATGGTCCAGACTCCAGACTACAAGTTCTTCAGATTCCAGATACTGTTCAATTTGTTGATTTGCCTATCTCCCTATTCCACATGAATGAGTAGCTAATAGAGGGTGTTGCACCGCTTTTATCTTAGAAATGATTGCATGCTGGAGGGTGATTCCAAATGTAGGAGTTACAGTTGTCCAAGTTTTCTTGAGAAACTGCATTTGCAGGAATAGTGGGGCATCAGTTGCAAATACTTAGTTCTTTCTATGTTATGGGGATATGTTCAATCTCTTTTTCTAGAAGGTAGGAAGTGTTCAATCACATTAGGATTTGAAACCAATAGTACCAGGGGAGATTATCTATAACTAATATAAAGTCAGTGGCTATGCCCCAAGGCTCAAATCCTTTAGCAATCTGACAGTTCAATAAGACCTCATGTGGAAAAAACATAAATTAGAATGTTAGTATAATTTGGGGCATTCCAGATCCCCATTTTTCTAAATCAGTGATGAATCATTGCACTGGCTTTCCTGCAGATGCCCAAATATATGATGCTATGTTTGGGGCAATCTTAAAGCCATCTAGTTTGCGTTAGTTAGTCATGCAACTCCCCACTAGAAATATTAAGAAAATGGGTGATCTAGAGTCCCACTTGTGTAAAATGGTTGAAAATCACAATTCATATGGACCATGTACCTGCAGACGTGTTACTGGAGTTGTTGGAAGAGGTCAGTTGTCTCAAGGTCAACTTTAAAAAGAGTCTTCTGGTAGGTGTGAAAATGGAGGGTAGGGCTCTTTAGATGGCCTTCATTTTGGGATGTCAGATAGGAGCCTTCCCTATTTCTTATACAGGCCTCCCGCTGTCCTCAAGTGCCCTACATTGCTCAGATTGGAAGCCTATAGTGCAGAGATATGAGTCCAAACTGGTAGGATGGAAGGCAAGATTACTCTCCTAGGGGGGAAGACTAGTTTTATATAAGTTATTATTGGACAACCTACCTATTTATTTTATGTTTATGTAACGGATCTCGAAGATGGTGGCGAAGAAAGTTGAATTGATTCAGGTGAGGTTCTTTTGGCACAGCAGTGGGGGGAGTTATAGGGGGTGGCATGATATCTCTTGGGGCAGAGTGGCCAGAAGCAAAGATAGGGGAGGTGTGAGAATCAAGAATATCAGAGACGTTAATTTGGCTCTTCTGTGTAAGTGGCTGTGGAAGTTGGGGGTGGGAGAGGATGGTTTGTGGATGCAAGTCATTACGCAAATGTACTATGGCAGAAGGAGAGACTAGGATATGTCACCAACATCATAACATAACATCTCTCCCATTTGGCTTGACATCTTGACTTGCAGAGACATTATTACCTCCAGCATCTGGGTCTGTCTGGGAAAAGGCGGCAAGTGGTTTTGCTAGAAGGACAGATCGTGCGGCGAATTCACCTTGGAGGCATCCTACTTGAGGCTTTGTGCAGCTTCAGCAGCTCCATTGGGGTTTGTCTCTCAGACCTTTGATTCCCAACTGTCAAGAGGTACTTGGTCACTAGCTTTCAAGAGGAATCTCATACTCAAGAAGATGGAGCAACTAGCGGACCTTCTTTGCTTCCTTCTGGATTATGCTCCATAGCCAGACAGAGAGGACAAGTGGAGTTGGAGGTGGGGGAAGGCAAATACCTTCTCAGTGAGGTCAGCCAACACCTTTATCTTAGATGGAGGGGTACGCCACTGCTTTGCCCCCCAGATTTGGTTCCCAGGAGTCCGCTGAAGGTGATGCTCTTTACTCAAAAGATTTCTCATGGGAGACTACCCACCCGTGATAGACTGGTTCCTTTTCTTCTGGGCATATCCTCTACTTGCCTATGTGGAGAGGAGGATGAGACCTTGGACCACCTATTTGTAGACTGCATCTACTCACAGGGTGTCGGAGGAACTTGCTAGAGGACATAGTGCACTCTTGGCCGCCAGAGAGAGGTACACCACCCTATTGAGAAATGGGTCAGAAGCTGGAGCCTAAGAGGGGATAGAATCGTCTGGTGGATGATTCTCCATGCTACCCTATGAGCCTTATGGGGGGAAAGGAATAATAGGACGTTCAGAGGGGAAGCTAGAGCTGTGGAGGGTCTGGTTATGTTCATTTGTAATAGAGTGAGAGTGGACGGAGCTTGTTTGTAATGTGAACTCTGACAACTCCCCTTTTTTGTTTTGTTGGGGGGTTAGTGTGGGTCACACTGGCTTAGTGTGAGCCTTCGCTATATTGGGAGCTTTTTAATAACTTTTTGACAATACTGTATGTCCATGTTTATTTTTAATACAATAGTGGTACCACCCACTTTAAAAAAGAAATATACCTGCAGATGTGAAACCTGCTTGTTGTGCCTTACATTGGCAAACCATACGTGCTCTTGCATCCTAGAGTGGATAATTGTCCCTGGCAAACCATGTCTCTTGGTATGCATCCTGTAATATGCTAATCTTGTGATTCCTTTTTATGGTAATTTCTGATGGATATACGTACACATACATTCATTTGTCCGCTCAAAATTTTATTTTATTTTATTTCTTACTTATTCTGGGAAATCTTATTTAAGGAATCCTACATGCTGATTTTATGGCCATGTAGGTTCGTCTTATCAAGGAATTATATGGAATCAGCTTAAGGAGCTGTTTCATAGTCTTTCATTCAATCTGATTGAATTTGTACTTGATGACTTTGACTGGTAGGTCTCTTTTTTGTCTGCTGTATTTTTATAGCCATGTCCTTTAATTCTTTTTGGTTGGCTTAATGCTTCTGTAACATTCATATAATTTTTCTTAAGATACTGTGCACGACCCATGATTATATTTTACATGCTGCAATACCATGTAAGTGGGAAGAATAAGACTCAGCTGTATCATAGTGAAATAAAGTCAGCTCAACTGAGACACTACATGCAATATAATGTAGGTAAGTAATACATCTGGTTACCCACCAGGATGTGAATGACCTAGGGCTGTGCTTTATGATTAGTACTTGCACTTGTTTGTTAAATGACTTGCACTTCTGTTATCATTGAGTAATGGGACAGCCAACTCTGAGTTTTTAGAAAATCAGAAAGGTTTTGAATCTTAGAAGAGATTAGATTTGTCAGTAGGTTGGATGCAGAGCAAGTATACTTTTGTAAGTTTATCTTTGAACATCTGGTGATACTGAAACACATCTAATATCCAAGGATAAGCAGGGCAGACATCCGTATCTGCTTCATCCACATGGGACATACCATATTTGAAGTTTTATGTTACCCAAATTGTCCCATAAACAATTTGATTATCATGTCTGGTTGTTATTCAACAGATTGTGCACCCGAGAGACTTGAGCCTGGGTTGGTAAATGGAAAGGACAAGGAGCTGTCACTCTGCCACATATGCTTTTATGTGATACAAAATAAGCCAGCTGGGTATTCATGTCCACTCCAATTGACAAAAAATTCAGATGCCATTTTAACTTATCTGTCAACTTCAGGTTGAACATCTGATTAAAAGAACTTGGAACGAGGAACATGTGGATTTTTTAATGGATAATTGACAGCCCTGCACTATTTCCATGTGAGCTGCTTTCTCTTTTGTGAGTTGAGACTGGATATTTTTCAACCTATCGTTATTCTTTGGGTTTTTATTGCTAAACACCCTCCTTACAAGTTCATTTGCAAAATTACCCCTTTTAATTTCATATTGTTTTTAATAATATTCTTATGTCAATATAGTGCCAAAAATACTTTGTATTTAACTTCCATGAAGATACAAAGAATATTCAGTTTTCATCCATATAATTGAATTTATGGACAAAAATACCCTTACAAAAAAGAGTTATTTTCATCAACATATTGTGCGAAAGAGGGAGAATGAGAGATAGAAATAAAAATATATAATGAGAGGGAAAGAGTTTATGAAAGTTTAGTGGTATTTTGGTCTTTTTCTAACTTTGGTTAAAGGCTAACTAGGGTAAGATAAGAGATTTTAGCATAATGCTAACTACTTGTAACAGTACGGGTATTTTTTCAAGTATTATGATGTAACAAGGTTATTAAAATAATATGAAAAATAGAGGGGCAATGCCTTAAATAAACTTCTAAGGAGGGTGTTTATGCAAAAATCTCTTATTATTTTAGATTGGATAGCTACTACATCTGTGAAAGATCCATTAGAGGAGATTGATTACCTGAGAGACTGAGACTATCAGGGGAAACATTAAAAAATTTCATGTTTTTGAGGTAATTACTCAAATTTGTCTATGTTCGATATTTGCTGGAGCATATTTTGTCCTGTCACAAGTAATCACTAGAACTGAGAACCATCAGCTCCCTCTGAGCAGTTCGGAGTGCACTACACCACAATGGCTTGCAAGCTTTGGACAAGCCAGCCTGAGCAAGAGGTGGGCCTGTCAGACTGGGCCATTGCATGAACCAGTAAGGTTGAGTAGGGCTGACCAACTGTCAAATCTCAACACTCTGGCTGCCCTCATCTTAATTCCTTGGGTAACAAATCCCAAGGTGAACCGGATAGTTTTTCTTATTATATTAGATAATGGTGAAAAAATAAAAGAAAAGTCTTTCTGAAGGAAGAAAAGGATGTCCAGGGACCTTCAGATGTGTGTTGGTGGAAAATTCAAGTAGAGAGCTCAAGGTGATTCCATCTCCTGGTGGGGAATTTAGGTTGTAGTGTGAGTCTAGAATTGGTTCGCTTTATCCTTCTCGTACGTCCTGCAATGTGGTCTTCCAGTTTGATGAATGCATTAAATCTATGGAAGAATCCGCATTCGTTTGACCATAAATATCTGTTTGGAATTACTTAACCTGTTAATCTCAGGCTGCGATCCAATCTGGTCTCACCTGCATCCCTGTAACTCTTTTCCATGATCAGAGTGGTGACATATATTGCCTCACATCAATGAAATTTATTCTTCCTTTTTTCCTTGGTATTCATTAAATTAGGCTCGTGTATATATGAAGGCTTGAGCCATGCAATAATTTCAGGGCATGGATCTGCATTGTTCTAGTGATGCTGTCGTGTTTCCTGCTAGTAATCTTTATCTTATTTCTGTTTTTTTTGCAGCAAAGTGACTGTGAGCCTTAGGTATGGAGATCTTGCTTCCACATTGCCAAGTAGAATCAGAGTGTTGGCATGGCCTGTCGGTGCCTCGAAGAAACTGTTGGCGGCAGACAGAAGAGGAAGTGCTTCAACCTCAGCTCATTCTGTACCAACTCGTCTGTCTTATGCTGAGGATGCATTAAGGACTATGAGCCTACCAGAAGGTTAGCTAATGATATTTCAACGGTAGATCCCCCCTTCCCTTTTTTATTTTTCTCATGCAGGTCTCACATTTTCGCCTACTTCCCTTGGTGTTCTCAGCATACGCAGAGATTGTGTTGAATTTGCCACGAGTGCTTCAGCAGTTATTCCAATCACCATGAACCCTTGTTTCTTTTATTGATTCTACAACATTACCATTTCAGGGGCAGAGTTTATGTTTGGACACTGCATCTTGGCTTGGATGGGATTCCATTTTTGAACCTTTTTATTTGGGGTTGGGAAAGGGGGTTGTTGGGTTATCCTGGCACAGTGGGAAAAAAGGCTGCTACCGTTGTACGAAGTCTGTGTTCTTTTGTAGCAGATGAGTTAAAAACGGATGGACGTATTTCATTTGATTAGATGAAGTAGCTTGTCTAGATACTCGTTCTTCTCTGAAAGTTAATTGCTGCTTGGCCTGAAATAATGTTCCTTGGGATCTTTTCCCTTTGTGGGGTTTTCTCATAGCTTGGTGCATGGGCGCTCATTTTTGGGTTATGAGATGAACGGGCTTTCAATTGTTCCCCGTCCATTATACCGTGTCCACAACCCAGCAATCTGCAAGGAAATAGATGCAACTAAGATGGACTGTTTAGTAACCCTGAGTGGCTTTCAATGCCTGAAGTTGTCAGATGGGCCTATTTCATACTGTCAATGCGTTGCCCAGCTTCCGAACTTGGGAGAGCTCTTATTGGCTTCCCCATGGACCTCTGGTTAAGGCCTCCGCACAAGAATGGGTGCTCCCGTGTCTGCCGTCCTCTCAAAGCCTTATCATACTGCGCATCATAAGCTTCAAAGGAAGATTCTTAACCGGTTGCAAAAACTGGCAGACACGCTCTTAATTTACCGGGATATGGTTGACATTCCTCCCTTAATTGCATTTTCTCTCTATTTAGGAAGTCTAGTTTTAAACTTTTCGATTGAAAAGTCTAAAAAAGTCATTTGAATAACATAAGAAGTTCAGTATCGTCCTTAAAATAATATTTAGGTGAAACCTATGAGGCGGGCCCCAAACTTGCCTTCGTGAACGAACCTGAAGTGGCTTTTGAATCAAAAGCGGTCCTAAGAAATCCGAAGGAATTCAGATCTAGCACCCCAGCAGGACCTTTTCTAAATCGAGGTATTTAGCTACTTGAATATGACGAAACAGGTCGGAGAAGCTAACTGTCCAAGTACTGTAAAATGGGGTTAATCAAGTGTTCTCTATGATATTAGCATTTGTGAACAGGAAGTGTAAACATTAAGACTCCTCTATTGTTTTCAATGGAAGCAGATTCCTTTCAACTGGTCTTCATGGTTTACACATTAGCTCTGTGTTTAAGCTCTCATTTTTTCCGTAAGGCCTTCTGTCCTATCAACCTAGAGTCGCTTGCAATTGGGATGGCTAAATCTTTGATATATTTGGATACATCGTGGTGTTCACTTTTCTCTCCTCCCAAGCCTTCCTAGGCTAGCGACAAGGAGAGTTGAGGCACCACCTCAGTCCCCACATCCTCTCCATTCCAATTTCACTGTGGACCAGGTTGACCTTAATTATGTGCTGGAGAGGAATGCTAGAAGATGTTTAAATATGTTTAATCCATTTCCTAATGAAAAGTTAATGTTCTAACGAACGATATGTAGAGATGCTGATGACACATGGGGTTAATGATATTTCACAATTGATGGATTGTGCAGAAGCTTACAACCTACCTGAAAAACTTTATTATGCGACCCATATCCGGACAGAACGAGTCCAATAGGAGCAGTGCTTAAACAGTGATCCATAAAAAACACCCATGCTACAAGTCTTTCATTCCAAAGCGTAACTTGTATCCATGTGCTTCATGTAAGACTGGAGCTGCTTTCAAGGGGGCCGCCAAGTGGAAGGGATTTTCAATTATTAAAGGCCTTTCTAATGTGAGATCATTAAGCAAGCATGCTGGCGACTTATTGTAAAACTAGCCTTCTTTCCTCTATCAAACCAGTGACAACAAATATGCAAGATTGAACTGGCTCATGATTAATGAGTAAGGGTAAAAAAAAGTAAGAAACCTGTGAACAAGATTCTATTGTGAGTGGCTCCATCGATGTGTGACAAGAGACTCAAGAGTTCATCTGGAAAAATAGAAGATTTCATTCCCCTACTCTACCAGCTGGACAGCTGCAATGGAGGGAATCTTTTCTCTAAGTTTTTGTGTTAGAGCTACACGGACTGTCATTACACTGGCTGCAGGTCCGCTCAGTCGAACCTTCACAACATATTCATTGATCTGGAGAAGCTCAAGTACCCCACCTCCAGTGCCAACAAGGTATGGTCTGATCTCTGATAGAACCTGCAAGATGGCATGAGATGTGATCCGCATCAGAGGATATTACATTGCGTTTATAACTCATACCCATCTTCAAAACAACATATTTCATTCAATTACATTTATATGCAGAAAGAAAAAAACCATCTATTTGTAATGGCATACAACAGTCATATGGAAATCCTGTCTCCAATGTTCATTTCAGAAATGACTGGATATTCTATGCATGCCTCAACTCATTCCTCTGCATATTAACGTTTGATAAATAAAAGTGAACAACAACTGCAATACTGATGTACTAACTTGCGGGAGAGAGAGAGAGAGAGAGGAGAGAGAGAGAACCATTTATGCCCTATAATAAACAAGATTCTTGTCTTTTCTACATAGGAAGGCTACAAAATACATGGGATTCAAGTCACTTAACTACTTGATTCTATCACAGCAAAAGTTAGAATGAAAGCGTGCATATAGCATCAGTATCCTAAGCCTCATCCCAGCAATCTGGTGTTGTCTAGATCCAATGAAGAACCAAATGTTTTCCTAGATGTCATACCTGAAGTCAAACACCTGTTTTGGACAGAGTGTGCACGTCAACTATCAAGTCATAGCGAGACCTGTAATGTCTGTCGAGTCTAATAGGACCAGTTCAGAAGTGCAAAACTGTCACCAAAGTTTAGTTTGAGCTCAAACGACCAAGGAGCAGCCCTAAAAATTTTCTCCACTATTTGAAAAGAGTCTAGATGAAGAGGAAAAAAGGCACGTTAGATATAGGGATGCATAATTACTCTAACATAGCAATCTGTCAAATAATGAATGAAACACAATCTGAATGAATGGAGCAATATAGTAAAATGTAAACATTTCTTGTTGGAGGGGGGGTTAACTTCTCCACTTTCAATTTCTAAAAGTGCTAATGTATGTTAATTGATTCTCTAATTTAATAACCTGGGTTCCTCCTTTTTGTCTTTATCTCCCTCAAACATATGAACAAACATGTCTATGAGACTCTTCTCTACAATAGTGCTTCAAAGGGAGTGGTCATAGTTTCCCATAATGCATCTCTGACTTGAGATCTCTTTTCCTGATGGTGGAAATTTTGTTCGCTATGAATATGGAATTATGAATCTAATTAAAATTTATACTAGGTAGGCTGACATGTTAAGTGATTCACAATTTACCTTTTATTGTTTCAGTCTTCCATTTCCAGAGGCTTTGTCCAACCATTTTAACTTTTAACACTTCGTCATATGAAACAATGACAACTCTAATGCTAAAGAACTGTTAGTAAGAAAAGATACAGATGCATGTCCAGACATAATGCCAGGGCATCGTGAACAGGCAACCACCAGTTGAGCTTCTAATCTAGGGTACCACCGTGCATATCCCACATGGAGGCTGGATACATTTTGAGCTCTTGCTCTTAGAAAGATCTGTGCACAGTCTCCTTTGATCCATTGACCATTCCATGACAGTTTCGAGTTAAGCCATTTCTCCAAAATCTCTTGCACTGGGGGAATGGAATAGTGGGAATCCTTTTATATAACCTCATTAAAATAGGATCTCATTTCCAGTGAAGCACACGATCATGTCTAGTTGCATGGTAACCCTCGAGTTCATCTAGGGATATTACCTCTCATATACTAGCATTCGTCACATTTGAAAGCCAACCATTGTTTCTTTTTGCCTCTCCTAACTCCCATCTACAATTGCTTCTTTATCTGAATACACATTTCCTGCCTTACAGGATTAGGATTCCCAAAACATGTGAACACCTCTTATAAGCTTTTTCTTTAGTCACAGCCAATCTAGAAGATATGGCAATACTACGAAATTGTGTATCAAAGATTCATGTGTTAGAAGGACCAAGAAGCAACGTAAAATATACATGTGCTTGAGGTAAATGGTGGACATGTACACTATTGCAAGCATTCTGTCAAACAGGTATCTGGTGCATCAATTTGCATACCTTCTCAGCGTTTTCCTCATTTAGTTCGAGCCCTGTCTCGGTGTCCAGAATCTGCTCAACTGCCTGAATTTCTGGGATCTTATCTCTGAGGCGCGTTTCGATTCCCATCTTCAATGTCATCGTGGAGCTTGGACATGACCCACACGCCCCTTGCAGCTTCAGCACAACAACGAGGCCATCTATTTCGTGGAGGGCCACATTCCCACCATCGGCCATAAGGCTGGGCCGTACCTCATCCAGCACAAGCTCTACGTTCTCCTCAGTCAATGGAAGGACGCAAACCGGTGAAGCTGCAGCCAGAACGAAATCCACGAGGGACACTTGAGATCAATTCTTATGGTGAAACCAGAAGGGAAGCAGTTGTTCACCGAGCAAGACACTACTTTTTAGAGAAGAAATTCTGGTTACACTGAAGCATTTGATGATCAAAGCATAAGTAGAAGAAAAAAAAAGGAAGTACAGAACTTTCACCATCAGAAGTAACAGAGGGGAAATTTGTAGACCCATGTACCTGTTCGGCTTCTTGCCCAACGATTTGGAGCACGCAGGAACAAGCCTCTTGTATTGAACTGTCCCTTCACAGAGGAACTATGGCTCCACCCAACCTGACGACCCCCCAAGACCCGAATTTTATTGTCCAGGGAAGAAGGAAAAGAAAAATGAAGGGTATGACTTACGAGATCAGTTGCTTGAAGCAAAAGCAACAAGGAGAACTAGTATCCGCGGTAGAGAAGCTTCACTGGGTACCTGGAGGTGCGGCAGATGCGAAGCCGGCAGGAGTCGACAGAGAGAGAAAGAAGGGCTCTTTCCGGCGGCCCCAGCTCTTACGGTTAGGCCTTGTGCTTGTGTTGTCAGCAAACCCATCCCCTCAAACGGGTCCACCTCCCGTTCCTCTGCTCTACAGAAGGGGAGCCATCATGGGGTGGGTGAGAAGTTGCCGCTGTGGTGCCACCGTGGACTGCCGCTGCGGTGTTCTAAGCTGGCAGGTGGAGAAGGGATGGTACGGATTTGCCTTCTGCAGCGAGTCGGAGGGGAGCGGGGTTTCGGAGGGATGGTGACTGGTGGTGGGGGAGGTGTGCTGCTCTCGGCCAGGGGAAGGCATGGCGGGTGAGGGGTGGAGCTGGTTCGTCGCCGTTGTTGTGGATAGAATCCGGGCGCTTGGATAGAAACTGGGAGAAAGGGGCGAATGGTGTGCCACGCCAGATCGGACCGGTGGGGCCTCATTTGCGATCACACGCTGTCATCAACTAGTTATATTTCATATTGATTTCATATAATGCATGATATAGTCGTGGAGTGCACGGGGTTACTTGCAATCAAAATATTTTTTGAGTTAACTAGTCATTACCCGTCCCGGATGATTAGTCGTCTACGTACCCACCCGTCTGGGACGAGATTGGTGCACGGGATGGACGCATTTCCCACCCACCCGTTCGGGACGAGTAATAAGTAAAATTCAACATGTTTTATAAGGTGTCAGTGTCTATCCCACAATATGAATAAAAAAATATTTTTTTTACATATATATATCTTTATAAAATTTAAATTTATCAAATATATTTTTTATCATAGTATATTATCATGAATATAATCAAAATATGAATAATGTCACGATTATGTCCTTACCGTAACTCCCGTGTATTTAACTCGAGTTAAGTGTGAGTTATCGAGTAAGATTCATATATATATATATATATATATATATATATATATATATATATATATACTCTTGTAAAATTTAATTTTATCAATATATATTTTAAATCTAACAATTGCATATGGTACGGTATATTTCACATAATATTCTACTCCGTCGATGACATTAAATTAAAGGGGTAAAATTATAATATTTTTATTTAAATGAAAGATATTCGTGATAAAATGTTCGGATGGCAGATATATTTGTCAAAATCAAATTTTATGGAGAGATATATATATATATATATATATATATATATATGTAAAAATCTCGAAACAAAATGTACGATATTTACTGCACTGCACTGGGATGTGCCTGTCACAAAGGGGGGATGCTGGTCCGTTCTAAATGTGACTTGGAATATGTTTTAGGCACATGCTATGCTTTTCTTTCTTGAATTTGATGCATATTTCTATTTCTATTATAGAGTTATATTAAAAGCTGTTGAGATATTACTCATGACATTTAGACATCTATGTGAGACACTTTACACTATTTGGCTGGGGAATTAATTTTAATATACCTTTAGTCTTGATGTAGAATAAATATTAAAGATGACAGTTGAAGGAGAATAGTAGAATTATAAAGGGAGGAAGAGGAGGAGATGCTATTCTTGGGAATTCACATGTAGAATTACGTATTAAATTTGGTATAATATTACACTCTTTAAGTAAAATCGTCATGTCATAAAACAAATTTAAAACATCGATTTTAAAACTCATGAAAATAAGATTTCTAATTTTAAAATGATTAATTTTGGATTTTGGTTTCTGGTGATTTAGGGTAAAAAATCGAAATTTTGTTAAAAAATTTGCGACATGATTCAACTGATTTTAAAATCCAGTAACTTATAGTAGTCCAAACAAGGGAAAATGACGTAAAATAATTTGTAGTATTTCAAATATAAGCAATACATCAGTTGACAACATTTTACCATATTTTACAGTGCACCAAATTAACTACCCCTAAGCCCCAATTTGATAAGGAGTTAGTCCTGGGTTAACCCAATGTTAACCTAGGACTAACCATTTAAGTGGTTTGATAGTCAAGTTAAGTTGATCAATATTAAGGGGGTATTAAACCCGTATTAACCCAGAGTTTCGAAATCCACCGCGAGAGGTGGGTTATGGTTGATCGGGTTATGGCATGTCATTTCTACCCTCATCTCACCTCGCATGGGACGTCCCACCTCCTCGGGAGCTCGCGATACCCTTTTCCTACTGTGACACATTTCTTCCTCCTGCGTACTCATTCCCTCCTACAAAACCATCGTCTCTGAGCAGCGAGCTGGCTTCGATCTTCTCCATCCCTCCTCCCCAGCCGTTGTACTTGTGGATCCCTCCTTCTTTCGCTTACGAGAACTCCAGTGCCGTGGTTGCTCCATAAGCGATCGATGTCGTTCGTCCTCATTCGTCCGTGACATCTGTGCCGTGGTTGCTCCAGAAGCGATCGATGTCGTTCGTCCTTGAGCGATCGATGTCGTTCATCCTCGCTCGTCGTGACGTCTGTGTAACCTAGGCAGTAGATTGGGACTATGTGGTTGTCTTAGGGTTCCAAGGAGAACCCTTCCGGTGGTCGTCTTCCTGACACGGGAAGTGGGAGGGAATCTTGCAGCTTTGTTGCAGGGTGCCATCCCTTCCGCCAGTTACGCGTAGGTTATTGCAGTCGACACCTTTCTCGTGAGTGAACAACTGAATTTTCTCTCTTTTTAAGCACATCTAGTGTCGCCCTCGCCCCCTTCTCAGCTACTCTTGGCTCTGTCTTGTCGAGCACTCCCCATTCTCTCTTCACCTTCTGTGGTTGATTTCTAGTGACAGTGGTACCGTCGTTGTCTCTGGCGATCGTCGTTCTGTGCTGTTGTGTGTGGATCATATTGTTCGGGTTGGTGTGTCATATCCGTTTGTGCTATCGTTGCTATCAACCTTACTGCTACCCGTAAATTTTTTCTTCTCTTGTTGCCCCCAAAAAATGATAGGTAAATAGATTTGTTTGTTCACGTGTAGTTAAGAATGAAAAGCATTGCTTGCATATGTGGGACATGTGTACCTTCACCTTGTGAATGCTTGTTCAAAAAATTTTCTCTGTCAATACCTCATCCTAATTACCAGCCGTGGTGACCATGACCATATCGGGGTAAACAAATATGTACCTCATTTTTCAATATTCTCTTACTCATAATGAACCATGGATTTATTTTGTTATAGTTTGGGGGTGGGGAGGGGTTGGATTAGGTGTAAATGTTGGTTTATTGATTTGGTATTCATATCTTTGCAGAATGTGACGATATATGTGGAGCGATTTTTGTCTCTTTATAATAATGTGAAAATAATTATGTACTTGCTATATATGTTAGACTTGCATCACTCGGGATTTCTTTGAGCCTAACAAGAGAGGTGATTCGTTTACTTAGCACTTGGCACAGTTATACTCAGGGAATTTGCATAAAAATTGAGATAGGCAAGCCAAGGTAAGAACCTATTGGACAAAATCTGTTCTGTAAACTAAAGAAAATCTGAAAGTTGGAAACATGAGCAAGTTAAAAACTGTATACCCAAAATGGGAAAAAGCAAACATCTTCTTTGTAAAGGAGGTAAAAAATAAAGCATTACCATGCTCACATTGTGAACAAATATACTGCTCAAAAGTTTCTCAAATGCAGACTTTCTCATGTTTGTAAATATTCACATGATAGACTTCCTCATGTTTGATGACAATATTCACACGATAGACTTCCTCGTGTTTGTAAATGAGGAGTTGATGATGAGGATGTTAGTGATGGCAGTGTAGGGGAATTTAGAAACAAGGGATTTTAACATCCTATATTTGCATTTTGGTTTATATTTTCAGCACGCTATTGCAATTAAGTGTCCCATAAATATTGTAGATTATTAAGGGTTGGGGCGGTGAGAAATATTTATGATTTCATGTTGACATCGGATGAGCATTTGTGACACTCCAACGTGAAAAATGACTACACATATCCCAAAACTCATATGAGCCCACTCCACTGTCGAAGATTCTTGATTATTACCCAGCATTGATTGTAGGGTGCCGAGGTCATTGGGAACCATTTATGCATAGATAAAGTGTTATCCAATTATCTTTAAAATTTCCTTCAATATAATTTTAGAATCTCGTACTAATATTATTCATTTTCTTCGATGTAGGTGTTCTTTTAAAATAGCCCTTAGTTTAATCAATATTTGTTACCCCCGGTGCATATCTAATTTGTCATGTGTGCGCATGGATGTGTGTTATAGAGGAAGACAACATGTGAGATTTATCAGGTTAGTTTTTTTTCATTTTTTTAATAAATTTGTAGGAAGAACCAATTTGCAATCCTGTCAACTGTCCTTCGGGACAGAAGACTTTCTCAAACTATCTGGATAGCAACAAATCTGATTAGGAGGTAACATTCTTGATATTCAACAAACATTGTAGATTACTGCCCTGAATAATTTTAATCCATGCAATGTTAGATACTTTTTTATAATTTTGTGAGTGCTTCTATAATTTTCTCCTAATAACTGATCCTTTTCTAAACACTTGACATTAGGGCAACATTTCTTGTGCTGTTCTTATACTTTATTCCTGTTTTCCGCTTGCATTTTGATCGGGAGCACCTTCTTTACCAAACTTATGTTTGATTTATTGGTTTTTTTTGGTAAGTGTTTACAAGTATATCAACATATTTCTGAGATTTAGTAAGTGGAATCAACTCTTTCGGCTTGTTGAAAAACAAGGACGGTTCAGGTCTGAGGCGAATGCATTTTTTTTTAAATCTAGTTTCACTTCCACTCAGTTGAATACTTGTGTTAGCTTTATGATTTAAGTCAATGAAGTGGTGCTCTGTCAGTTGGTGCTAGCTAGTTTGCTGATTATTTCCTCATTATTTGGAGGTACAGGCTGAGGGCATTCTTAATCTATACATCCGTGTACGTACATGTTGGTGCCATTCATGTAGAGGCAGAATGGGCATCCACTTTGATGCAAACAGGTCTCTCGATCACTTTCATGGGCCAACAGCATCAATCCAGGGTTATTTATGGGTGAAGGGTAAAACTCCTCACGACGTACGGCGATAAAGGGTTCTACTTTCGTCATATGCTTGCATCTGTTCAATGCTTGCTGGCTAGTGTAGTTCAGAGCTGTCCAGCTTTCATGCTATTATGATGCACCTCCCCTGTTGCCTTGTTTAACTTTTCTATATATAAATGTTCTCATGACGTCTTTTCATCTTGTTACTCAGTGCATCATTGGACTATGTGATTTGTCTGATAGGGTTTACATCGATCAGTAGAGCAACAATCAATGTCAACCGTTATAATATGTTGAGGCATTTCAAGTTAACGGAAGAAGGTTTTCTCTCGTTGGTAACTGAACAATGGCCGATGAAGTCTCAGAATTATGGTCGTCGTTGTCATCGACGGTGCAGAAAATATGGATGAAAATAGCAGGTGATATTGACGTCAATTATTTGAACGGAGTAGGCATTTAACACTTGTCGAGAAGACTTCTGCTATCGTCTAAATGTATTTTCTTCATTTTTTTCGCCATTGATTTATCTTTATTATATTTAGAGATAAGTGTCGAATGATCAGTGGATTTAAGGGGGCGCATTACCTATAAGCATGTAATTTACGAACACGTAATTTTGTAAATTGTCTCCCAATATAAATACTATTGTATCATACGAAATTTATATACTCTTATTAATTTTAATAAAAAATATGTACAATTATTTACACACGTTTTTATTTGTCTGAAATGTATTTTACCTTGTTAAATGTCTGATAAGCAAAAATATAATTGAGAGAATATCTGTATCAGCAAAATCAACTGACCCCTTCCGGCGCTTTTGTTAAATGTTAAATAGCTGCAGTATAGCTACACGTTGCGGCTATGTTAATGCACAAGCGTTGCAGCTATGTTGAAGTTATTTGAATTTTTTTTATAGGTAAGTTTTTTTTAGAACAGGGAGGGGGAACGGTAAATTTTTAACATAAATTGACTATTTTTTTGGTGTGTCAGAATATACAATAATTTTATTATTAATGTTATAAAATTTCATAAGATTTGATAAGTAATATTTTTTTAAAAAATCACACTTAAACAATCATGCTGAGAGAGAGAGAGTGTGACAGACATGCGAGAGAGGCAAGCGAGACGAGAGAGATGAACTCAGTAAGGTGTTGAGAGAGATGAGGTAAATATATTGTCAATAATAAATATATTATTAAAATAATAAAATCTTTCATAAAAATATCAGTAGAATTACTAATTAAATTTTAATAGTGACATAAGATTTTACTACGTGAGTGTTTATCTTCTTACTATATATCTATTCCCTAGCAAATGATTTAAATATTGAAAATTTATTAAATATATTAATAGATTCTATAAATGTAATATACAATCCAAATAATAAATTTTTATACAAATATCAATATTAATACTAATTAAAATTTAAATGTTAAGAAATAATTTAATAAGTTAACATGTGTGTGAGAGAGAAGGTGAGTTGAGAGAGAGAGAGAGAGAGAGAGAGAGAGAGAGAGAGATTAAAAAATGCAAAAGAGAGGTAAATATGACATTTGAGTTAGAGTTATCTCTGGTTTAATTAACTGCTTATCAAATCACAATGAATTAATCTTATATTAATTTAAGTAGATTGAGTTATCCACTCTAAATCTAACGATCTCGCGTTAACTCAATGACAAGATATCATGTTAGAGTAACTTGTTTGGTCGCAAGTTCATGCGCCAATGGACCTTCCGTTTGCACGCACATTTATTTTGAGTAATATTTGCTGCACATCCATAGGTGTGCAGTAAATCACAATCTTTTCCAATTCATTTTAGAGATCGATGGGGGCAGACAAAGGAGAGAGGAAGTATAGACCCGTGCAAATGGGGAAGACCATGTAACACAAATGCACACGATGGGGTGCAACAAGTACTACTCCATTGTTTTTAAATAAAAACAAAATTAGACTTCCTTCATCAATAGTACTCTTGTAGAAATGGAATCATGTGAGAATCTATCTTAGATTCATATTTATATGGATAACCTTCGTATGTAAATTTAACATCATACATGCCCTTACGATAAACTTCCGTCAAAATATTTCATGAAAGCCGTTTAATCCAGTCTTGTTCAGACCCAAATTTAAAGTTACAAACTACGGCAACTCATGTAAAGGGTTATGTAGAGGGCATCATGGTGCAGCGCCAGGCTGCTGGACAAATCTCTAGGCATAAAGGAGAAGAAGAGTGTACGTTCCGTGGAAGTATCCATTTCAAGAACATCTCAAGAGATCAGTGGCTTCTGAAACCAGCACCTACTTGAAGGGCATCCCCAGGTCACTAAGAAGAGTGTTTCTGTCCTGCATCCCCGCCTCCGATTGGTCCCGCCGCCCCGACGGTGAGTTTCACAACTTGGATATCAAGGGAAGAAAGTTCACACAAGTCTGGACACATGATCATCCACATGACACCTCAAAACCTTAAGATTTTCAATTCAACATTAGTAGGTAATTGGACTGTATACAAGTTGAGATCCATGAACGTGTCATATAAAAGATACAGAAGACTCAACGGTAAGGACAAACCTCCCACGGCCATAACATACCCCCTTGTCCAAAATTTTTGGCTAAACAGACTAAGAACAAGCATGCCTTCCATGTCAGCTAGTCTTCCTCACAATATTTCAGGGCATTTAGTTGTCAGGCATTCAGAATAAATGGACTAATACCTTCGCTGTTTCTAGACCTTCTATAATCTCGCCGCTGCTAGGCTGTGCTAACCTTGTGTTAGACTATCTCAAACTGCTTTCAGATAATGGAATAATCTGCCGTAAATCCAGTTTCTTTTCCTCAATATCTTCCTTCCGGGTTCCTCCTGACAGTAAGCTCAGGAGCCACCCTACTATAAACACAAAAGTTCTAACTCATAAGCATAAAGCTAATGCATACATAACTAGATAAGTGTATGAATAAAGACGATGAAGATAGAGATGAAACAGATGAAAGCAAAAACAACCAACTAATCTTACATGATATCACTTGATGAAGGGCAGACCAGATGGAACCTGCTCTGCATATTCAATGTACTCAGACCCGAAAAACTGCCTCAAGAAGAACTCTTCGTATCTATTTTTGTGTTAGATAAGGATAAAAAACTAGCATGCATCAAAGACAAAGTAGATAAGAGTAGCTCGTTGAAGGAACATAATGAGGAATTGAAACCTGACTTCTATCTCTGAGTCAAAAATGGATACGGTATCCTTGTATAGAAGAACCGCCATGTAACTGCAGTGAAAGCTATTATGCATATGGGATTACAAAGCATCACTTGTGTGCCAGTTGCCCATATAAAAAAACCACAGTATCCTGGATGACGAATGAACCTGTTAACAAAAACATAAATTAATCCAAGAACCTTTCTTTATCAAAAGAAATGAAGGAATGATTACATTGCATGTTTGTAGTTATTCCTGAGAACGTGATCAATGCATATACAAACTTGTTAATCTTACCAGGAAACAAAGAAGAGGGAAGAAAATATCATGCAATCCATGGTAAAAGCTTATTAACTAGAAGTGTAGAATAATGATTCTCTCTCCGAATGGGGATGCCTTCTTTATCAACCATCCAATAATGGACACATTATAGATGATATTTAATGACGAAGATATAGTAATGCCACTTGTTGATAATAAATAAGCACAGCTTGACGAAACCACCCTCTAATCATAGTCTTGCACAATGTGCTACCCTGTTGTACCATCAATCTAGAACTCTCAGATTCATATAATCAGAAAGTCTATGCTGGAATTTGAACTGACACTGGACCGTACTGTGCAGCCTTATAAGAGTTATTTTTCCAAGGTATTGTTTATTATATGGTGACTATTTGAGTTCGTTAACAAGGAATTGAAAGTAGTTAAGTTACAAAGATGTTCTATAGCAAAAGACAAGTGATACTGTAACTATAGATTACAAATGCATAACAATGCTGTAACTCCAGTTCACTATGTAAGTTGTCTAATAAACTTAACTGCGTTTGTGGAACCAAGAAGTTTTCTTTAATATACCAGCAATTCCAGACTCTGTATTCTCCCAACATGTTGCACCTACCAAATATGGACTGAGGAAATCCACAACCTTATGTTGTTGTAAACTGAGATCCCTTAGCCGCTAGAAATATGGGAAAAGGGGGGGGGGAGGGAAAAAAACGCAAAAAACTCCTCAAAAATTTCATTATGCATTTTATATCATGCAGAAAAACTTCAATGAGTGCAGAAGCATGACCGATTAAAGAGGACCTTGGAACAGGATATTCTTATGGCTGCAGATCGCTCAGAAGATTACAGGGGAAAAATTTATGCAGAAGTCTTCTTAGAATATATGGCAAAAATCTTCACATATGATTACCTATAAATTCCATGTGTAACCAACTGATGGTGTTCTTCATGATAGATTTTGATGTTGTGAGTGAAAGCACGGCCAGCTGTTATAACAGCAACTTTACGTATCACCTCGCCAATCAACACCATCAGCAGACCAATGTTGCTTAATGTCCACTGCTCCTTCAGTTCTGGGAAGATGATGATCTCTAATGTGTACTCTAGCAAGGCACAAGCCATTGCTACAATGTACTGCCTACTGATCAAGAGAGCTGATAGGAGGAACCACGAAGAATTTTGCAAAGTCAAAATATGATCTCACAGTTACCAAAAGAAATGATCTCACAATTAATGATTTAGTGTACGCTTTTACAACATGTGACTTTCTATTCACTGATTAAGCAAGAATGCTGGATGTTCCTGACGTCCTTATTTATTCAACAGACACTGGCTCAATAAGCGCGCTCTCTCTCTCTCTCTCTCCCCCCCCCCCATATTACCCAGATGAACTATCTTGATCCATCAGTTTTATAAAGAGTTCATCAGCAACCATTTCATTAATGAACATGGCAACCGTTTGCACAGACTACTGAATGGAGAATATGCAGAATTTGAAACCCAAAGAATCCCAAGGCCAAGTTCTACTGATAGCCTGAAGAGGCAATCTTGTTCCAAACAGTGCAAACTCCCCGCAGCCGACATAAATTTTAGGACGTCAGCCTTGCAATTAGTCAATGGATGTAAATAAGGTGTCGATCAGGCTTCAGGCCTATTTGAAAGT
The DNA here is from genome assembly GCA_022559845.1 of Amorphophallus konjac. Lineage (NCBI taxonomy): Eukaryota > Viridiplantae > Streptophyta > Magnoliopsida > Alismatales > Araceae > Amorphophallus > Amorphophallus konjac. Next base: position 975 of record JAHNEJ010002773.1, on the reverse strand, counting down.
TTTAAACCAGGTCAGCCATCCTGGGAAAAATAAAAAAAAATGCCTCCTTTTTTGGCTTCTCGAATCGAACAACGAGGTCGGCGATAGCATATACACAGAAAAACAACGCCCCCCTTAAAATCTTAATAACGTCTACGATGCAGAACCTAGATACCTGGAACAACACAAGATCGACGTACAAAGAATTCCCCAAGCAATTGAGGCTCTGTGGAAAAGGAAGAGAGCGCTCACAACTCAGGGAGACGTTGGATCTGCCATGGAAAGCAATGGCGAGGGCGAACTCGGAGCCGTGGAAGAAGACGACGGCGGCGAGGAGCTGCGACAGTTGCCGGCAGGCGGTGTACCCCAGCAAGGCCGCCGCCATCTCCCTCGCCCTCCCCTCCAGGAGGACCACTCCGATCCCCTCCGCCGGCGCCGCGCTAGGGTTTTCTGGACGAGTTCGCGGAGAGTAAGGACACCACCGCCCCCCCAAGCTAAAACGCCGGAGTTACAGAGGACACCCACCACGAGTTCAGCGCGCCACCGGAACTCGGTCTCGGCCGAGTTCTCGACCCACCCGAATCGGGTATAAAGGATGCGATTCCGCAGGGAAACTTGCGTCTGGGGAAAATCCGGATGCCCGTTGCTCGGTGGGCTCGCCCCCGTTGGTCCTTGGGAAATGGGCTCTGATTCGTGTTGAAGACTGGAAATGGGTTTATTTTGTGTTTGCAACGCTGGAAATGTTGTGGTTTAAATGTGATTTTTCAAAAAATAGCTTTTGCAGAGATGTAACCGGTAAAATGAATTTCCATGATGATGTTGGAGAAACAAAAGTGTGTTTGGGAAAATTATTCGAAAAAACACATTCTACTCAGTAACCTTTGCCAAATTTCTCCGTGTACCGTCGTGATATTACTAAGTAAAGGGGTAGGCAAAGGATGTTTTTTTTTGTCCTTTTGGCTTAAAATCAAACTTTGCAAGTTTTTTTTTAAAAAT